>CM062098.1:11396475-11586649 GCA_031163375.1 Conogethes punctiferalis
GGGTCTGGTGTTTACTATGTATAATATGTTTTATTACAAAAAAAAGTATTTAAGTTTATCAGTTGTCTAGTACCCATAGTACATGTTTCGGGCTTAGTTTGGGCTAGATGGCGCTGTGTGGGCCACTGTGGCATGTCTTGGTTATTATGTATTATTATTATTTAACCCCCGCAAATGTACTCTTGGTACTTATTCCCACATAAATAATCCTAAGACAATCGCAGGTTGACTTAAGTGAACTAGAAAACTCATTTTGCAGTCGACTTAAATCACCTGGCCAGGTGGTCTTATGTACGCTTCTGTCAAATTTTTAACGGGGGTCTAATCTCCTACCTAGGGTGATTAGCTCAGGTGCCTAAGGTGGAACAATTCTTTGGTTCAACCTACAGGGGCTACAGTTTACCTAGGGGCAAGGAGAATACGCCCACAATCATAATTTTAATTACAAATATATTATATTTTTTTAACAAGACATGCCAGCCTGGGCCTCACAGCGCATCTAGCCCCAAACTAAGCCGAAGCTTGTACTATGGGTACTAGACAAACTGATAAACTTACTTAAATACTTTTTTTATTGTTAATAAATACATTATGATACATAGTAAACAACCCAGACCAGTACAAACAGGACAATGTTCATGAAGCACAAATGTTTGTACCATGCGGGAATCGAACCCACGACCCTTGGGCTCACAAGGGCAGAGGTCACTACCAAATGAGTCATGGAGCCAGTCAAAATATTATTGGCAGGGCATTAATTGGGGATGTAAGGGAGCGACCTATCATCTTGTCGTTACAAGCCACCCTTCCCGTGGTGCATACTGCTGGATGATGAACGAGGCTCTGGCAACCGACTGGTTGGCGGTATAACCATCTCAAATGAAAGTGTAGCCAAATACCACGGACCGATAACGGGCCGAGCAGCGTCTCCGGAGCAGAACCTACGCCCGCCTGCCCAGCGTGGCGTAATATCCTCCGGATGTTTTGCCCTAAGTGGCGAGCACCTGGAGAGGCCTGTGTCCAGCAGTGGACTGCAATAGACTGATCATGTCAAAATGAACCAAACACGTTCCAGTTGACAGTTGGACCTGCTGCGAACGTGGATTTCCTTTTTCCGAAAACCCCATTTATTACTAACCGAAAGAAATGCAATAATACATAATTTTTAGAATTTTGAGTTAATTTGGAAAATATTAATAAAAAGGCCGATGGAGCTTGAACGTCATTAGACAACTAATAGCAAAGACAATACGTAATAGAAAAACCAATAGAAAATAAAAAAGAAATACAAATGATTTCGTAACACCATTGACCTAAAATAGGAATCGGCTGCCCAAAGCTCCAAGCCTTCCACCACTGGGACAGTGAAAGCAAGTGTTATTACTTTCCCAACTATCAATGAACTGAATCTGTAATTTATGTTAACAGCATCTCTGTTTAGACCGGTCGGTAATTGAAGGCCGGGCCTTCCATTCAAATTGAAAGCATCCGGTCGGGCCGATGACGCGCTTCGCGAGCGATAGGGATGAAAACTAGTTTCCAATGTGCCATCTGTTTGTCAGCACACCCCTACAATTTAATCGGAATGTAATACGGACTAGTAAATTTCATTCAATTTTATAATTTTCTAGTTGCTGCACGCGGTTTGCCTGTGAACATACGTGGTCTGTGATATGGAAATTAAATTCACATCATCATATATGTATCACTAAGTAAGGTTTTATCATTGTAAGTAGGCCCATAGGTAACAAGCTCGGCTATTTTGTGGCTAGATGGCGATGTGTGGCCCAGCGTGGAATGTCTTGGGTTATTTATTTATTTATCATCAGCCTATTACGTTTATATAGAATAGTTAGATAGTTTGCACTGGGTTACCCATTTCATTAGTCAATCTGGTATCCTCTACCCGAAAGATGTTGCTGAAAATATCGCTATAAGCAATAAGACCGCCTACATTATACTTTGTGTTGTTTTGTAATGTGTTTTCCTGTAATGTCTGTGTTTTTGTGCACTAAAAGAGTTTCTATCTATCTATCTACCACAGTCCACAGCTGGACAAAGGCCTCTCAGGCAATAGGTTTGTACTGTGTGGGAATCGAACCCACGACCCTTGGCTCAGAGTGCAGAGGTCACTTACCAAATGAGCTATCGAGCTAGTCCAAAACCAATTGCCAATTATTCTGTATATAGTGCAACAGAGAATATTTAATCTCTTGGTCTATGGTTAATCTTTTTTATAAGAAGAGCTTTTAGATGTCCTCACTCCACCTGATGATAAGCGGTCGTGAGGTGTCAAAAGTTAGGTCGACAGGCAAAATACAACAAACCCATTGCTGCACTGTCGCCCTCACTCTGAAATCCCACTGAGATGCCGTTTCACGCCCCGCCAAAAGAACCCAGAATTGTAAGACGAAGGAAACACATGAGCTGGAAGGAAAATTCTTTTACGTCACCCCGTGTAGCGTAAAGAACTTTACAGAACTTTTATAAAACTAGCTCCAGAGTGCGCTACCGAGGTTGTTAAATTGAATCGTCTCGCAACAAAACATCCATTGCACCAGCGACATCATAAATCGAGTCGCGTTGTCAGCGAGGCGCGACGTAATTGCTTGTCGCAGACGGAGGCGGCTTGTGCTAGACCAACGCTGATTCCTCGCTGGTTAATGTTTTTCTCGTTGTAAAACATACGTGATGCGTTGGACAATAATTGGTATTCTATTCTATAGCTATCTATACTTATAATAAATCTGTAGAGAGGTCAATTCTGTACATGAAATATATTTTCAAAATAACTTCAGGGGGTGATAATTTATAAGTGATCGATACTGATGTCAAAAATGCAATCAGTACAATTTTTGTCTGGCTGTCTGTCTGTCTCCTGTATGTTCGTTATGGAAACAAAAAACTACTCGACGGATTCCAATGAAACTTGGTACATTTATTCTTTATACTCCTGGGCAGGTTAAAGTCTACTTCTCATCACGTTACAATCAATAGGAGCAGAGCAGTGAAGGGAAATGTTGGGAAAACGGGAGAATTTTTTAACTGCATGTTTGATTGCGCATCACGTCAAAAATACTGCATGAATAAATGCGGTTTTCCGCCAATGTATTGCTAGAGATCTATCATTAAAATTAAGTACCATTTCCTGGAAGTCTGTATTTTGTACACCAATATCATCGCGCGACGCCGCCGGCACAGCGTAGTGTATAAATATGAGAAATGACGCCAATCAATGTCCCATCGCGTTTCGTTCACGGAACATCAAATTAATACCGTTTACGCTGTTGTGACAGACATTCGAAGTGTAAAACGCATCGGTAGACGTCACCGGCGCCAAGTCTCCTGCAACAGCATATGCAAATGGCTGCGGGGCTATTGGTGCATTTGCATGAACGACGCCGTGCACGCACGCGTTGTTGACGAGATCTCGAGCTCGGGGGCTTTAAGTGGAAAATGTCAACAACAAACTGACAATAGACAGGCTCGGTGGCTCATTGGGTAGTGACCCCTGCCATTGTGAGCGTAAGGGTCGTGGGTTCGATTCCCACCGGGACAAAACATTCGTGTGATGAACACTTGTGTTTGTTCCGTGTCCTGGGTGTGATATAAATTTGTATTTAAGTGTTTATTTGTGGTACCTTCGTTGTTCTGATACCCATAACACAAGTGCTTAAGCTACTTACTTAGGAATTAGAGCAATGTATGTGATGTTGTCTAATATTTAATATTTAAAAATGTACGCAAAGAGAAGTGCACTGTCTGTTCCTTGAAAATACTTGATATGCTCGATGATCATTTGGTAGTGACTGAGCCAAGGGATACGTTCCCGGCGGCAACTGAAAAGTAAACTTTTGCTGTTGCCACACTGGCTTGTAAAATAGCTTTGGCTATGCAACGCTTCCAGTCACGAGTGTTGTTCGGGAGGGGATGAGTGGCAATCGCTGCACCAGTACTCCCCGTGACCATTTACGTCAACATTTTCCTCACTGCTCTGCTCCTATGATCGTAGCGTGATGAAAAGTATATGTACTATATCCTGCCCAGGGAGTATGAAGAATAATTGTACCAAGTTTCGATGAAATCCGTTTCAGTAGTCTTTGTTTCTATAACGAACATACAGACAGAGACGGACAAAAATTTTACTGATTGCATTTTTGGCATCAGTATCGATCACTAATCATCCCCTTATAGTTATATTTTTTTATACTACTGGTTAACAAAATGGGCTGCCGGCCCGTCTGATGGTAAGCGGTCACAGAAGCCCATGCACGCCCTGCAACACCAGAGGCATCGCATGCCTTTGCCGACCCTTTAAAAAACCTATTTATTTTAGACTTGAAGCGCCCCATACCTATTCCCCTGAGAAAACTTGTGGCAGGGAGCTCATTCCAAAAATGCAACGTTCGCGGGAGGAAATTCCTCTGAAATCGGACCGTGCGTGACCAGTTAGGTCTCAAAAACTTATTGTACAGAATTGACCTCTCTATAGATTTATTATAAGTAAGTATAGATTTATTTGCACAACAAACAACAGGTCTTATCATTAAGGCATCCAAAACCTGTAATGGTTTTGTCCTAGACGTTGTATGTATGTTTCATCACATAACTCCAAGAATTGTAAACCGATTTGTAAAATTAGTTTTTTGTTCGAAAGGGTGTGTCTTTCCTAGTTCCCATTATCGCGATATTAATCACTGACACCAAAATGACCGTGTCAACAGTGCGTGCGTTGGATCGCGACTAAATGCGGTTTATGCAATGCTCCCGATAACCCGATAACCGGCGGCGACGCGGCGCCCGTGACGTCACCGATGCGTTAACTCGCTCGTTAACTCGCTAGCCAACGCGACAGTTTGTTGTCGAATGTGCAGTGACGTCATTGCATCACGAAATCGAGTTGCGTTGCGTTTATTCGTTTAAGGAATTCTTTGTTGGCATTAAGGTAGTTAGTTTAATATAGGGGACTGTCGCCGCGACAGTGACGCCACGTTCGAACGTTAGTCCATACATTTCCGTACTGCATAATACTTACTATCGCTCTATCGCCGCGTTGCTATCGCTGCGTTAGTGTCGCCGGAGCCGCTCTGGTCGAAAGTTTATCTTAAATGGCTTCTGTACGCCTGATGTAAAACGAAAGGGGAATTCAAGGCGATGCAACAACGGGCAAGTAACCAGTCCCCTATCAGGGGCAATGCTCGGTTGACATGCAATACGTCACGCCGTGCGCTTATTCCCCGACACTATATACCTAGTGTACACGTTTTGTACCAGCTTTACATAGCTAACCGACCTTTACCCCGTTACTATAAATCTGTACTAAAACGACTATTAGGCGTCTAATAGTACCTGGCGGCACACTGCGCCCCACTCCGCTGTACCGAATCCGTGTTGATTCTATTTATCAGCCCTCGTCAGGACGGATAACGAGTATGAAGCTCCCGCGACTGGCCGGCCCTGCTCTCACAAATTATTGACAAATAAAGTCAATTTGACATGACAGGGGCTATAATCTTTTTACTCAGACTTGGGCCGTATATCCGCCATTTTGGGGAAGAAAATTTACTCAACGTTGGCACGAAACGGTAAGAGTTTTGACTGCAACAGTAACATCGAATGCATAGTTGGGTCATATTTGACTGGCTCAGTGGCTCAATTGGTAGTGACCTCTGCCTTCTGAGCCAAGGGTCGTGGGTCCGATCCCCACACATTATAAACATTTGTGTGCATGAACATGTCTGTTTGTATTGGTCTGGGTGTTTTCTATGTATATGTATTTATTTACAAAAAAAATGTATCTAAGTAAGTTTATCAGTTGTCTAGTACCCATAGTACAAGCTTCGGCTTAGTTTGGGGCTAGGTGGCGCTGTGTGGCCGAGCGTGGCATGTCTTGGGTTATTTATTTATTTATATTTACCTTTTTGTTGCTTGACTGCGCCTATCTTCGTGTGCAGGCGCAAGCCGTCTAAGTTGACATAAGGAACGAGAGAGACTGGGTCCTAACTGCTACTTTTTAACCGACTTCGAAAAAAGGAGGAGGTTCTCAATTCGTCTGTATGTATAATTTTTTTTTTTTTTTTTTTTTTTATGTATGTTCACCGATTATTCCGTCAATTATGGATGGATTTCAAAAATTTCGAATTCGACAGAAGACACTTCCGAGGTGGTCCCATTATCACCAAGTCAGGATCTGATGATGGGATCCTGGAGAAATTGAGGGCAACAGCCAAAAATTGTATGCTCATATGGGGTTTTTGTTACGTTATCATATTCTACTCAGGTATATGCTTCCGGGCGTCAGCATCTGGTGCTGATGATGAAGCCACAGAACTCCTTAACGGTTAGGAGTTAGGGAAGAGTACTGACATTGGTCGATAGGAACTAGGTAGTAGTAAGTACTTATGCAGGGCTAATAGGGAAGGTGATTTGGCAAGTGATTTGCTTGATTCTAGATCACAAAGTCTTCACTTGACTTAAAGCAAAATTTTTCATTCCTAAGTAAAACTCTTAAGGACATTAATTACCCCTTATTCAAGGTCACAGCACATTAACGCAACTAAAAATAGAAAAATAAAATTATTTTTAAAAAAAAATTAAACCGACTTCAAAAAAAACACAAACGACCAAAACTAAAAAGCGATAAATAACGTAAGTAATTCTATCCTTAATACATAATTATTTAAATATTACAATTATCACTTATTTTTGAAGTCGGTGCCAGCCAAACAAATAAATGTATCTATATTGTCGTGGGGATTTGCCGGCCGCGCGCGTCATACAACAACAGTCTACGTTAGGTACCGAGAGGCACCGACTATGCTCCTAGCATTAAGTTCGCCTTTTGTATCATTTTGTGCAATAAAGTTTAAATAAATAAATATAATAATACGGCAACTTATTCTGTTACTCGACGGATTGTCAACATAGCCACAATTTTGTAAACTCATTGTAAGTGACGTATGGTTGAAACATAAGGTGACCGATTATAAAGGAAAGCTCTAAAAAAACCCCTCAAGTTCACCAACAATATTTGACTACACCACACACAGCAAAGAATACTGAACAAACATCGGTTATCGCTCCGATCGCTTCAAACCGTCGTTTTATATTCAGTCGTAAATAATCGAGTGAGCGGCAGCCGGTAGTGATAAAACGGATGAAATATGCCCGCAACCATCACGGCTACTGGTTTGGGAACTAGTATGTTTGTTTACTACTAGTTTGTCTACCAGATGTCATACCACAATAAATGTTACGTATTAAAACGGCTGAAATATGCCCGCAGAAGACATGGTTACTGGTTTGGTGACTAGTATGTTTGTTTGGGGATGTAAGGGAGCGACCTATCTTTTCGCTCCAAGCCAACCTCACCTGCCCGTGGTAAATCCTGCCGAATAACAAACGAGGCGCTGGCAACCGTCTGGCGGTATAACCATCACAATTGAAGGCGTAGTTAAATACCACAGACTGATGACGGGCAGTAGCGTCACTGGAGCGAGAACGTACGCCCTGCGATCGCCAACCCACCTGCCCAGCGCAGCAAAATCACTACTAAATCAGCCACTGAGCCAGTCTACCGGTCTAGATAGATCACCTTTTGTTACGATTATAGATCTACTCTATTATATACCCGGATATGCGTGCGCGATAACCGGTCTGGCCGGATGATCCGGCTCGGTTCCAACTCGTAAATATTCCTCTTTGAACTAGCGGTGGCCATAAAAAAATACCGCTTTCAAAATTGCGTCAGACGGAACAAAGTTTTATGTTACATTTTTATAGTTCTGTTTGTTATTGTAAACAAGATTTAAAATCTAAATATATAAAACTCAAAGGTGACTGACTGACTGACTGACTGACTGACATAGTGATCTATCAACGCACAGCCCAAACTACTGGACCGATCGGGCTGAAATTTTGCATGCAGGTAGATGTTATGACGTAGGCATTCGCTAAGAAAGGATTTTGATCAATTCCACCCCCAAGGGGATCAAATAGGGGATGAAAGTTCGTATAAACTTTGTCAATTTTAAGCCGATTGGGCTAAGACTTTACATGTGTAAAGCTACTACGACGTAGGCATCCGCTAAAAAAGGGGTTTGATCATTTCTACCTCCAAGGGGATAAAATAGGGGATGAAAGTTTGTATAAAATTTTGTCAATTTGAAGCCAATTACTAAGACTTTGCATGTATAAAGCTACTATGATGTAGGCATCCGCTAAAAAAGGGGTTTGATCATTTCTACCCCCAAGGGGATAAAATAGGGGATGAAAATTTGTATAAAATTTTGTTAATTTTAAGCCGATTGCGCTAAGACTTTGCATGTATAAAACTACTATGACGTTTAAGCATCCGCTAAAAAGGGTTTTGATCATTTCTACCCCCAAGGGGATAAAATTGGGGATGAAAGTTTGTATGAAACTTTCTCAATTTTAAACCGTTCGGGCTGAGACTATTGCATTCATAAAGTTACTATAACGTAGAAAGTGTTTTGATAATTTCTACTCCCAAGGGGATATAATAGGGGATAAAAGTTTGTATGAAATTTTGTCAATTTTAAACCGTTCGGGCTAAGACTTTGCGTTCACAAAGCTATACCATGATATTGCCAAGAAAGGGTTTCGATAAATTCCACTCCGAAAGGGATACAATTTCAAATTTTTAATCAACCGTTTACGGGATAAAATAGGGAAAGAACTTGAAAGGCCGAGAAATAAAATAGCCCAAAACTACTGATTCCTCTCAATAAATGGCGTTACCGATCAAATTAAATCTAAATATATATAAAAGGAGAAACTCACTGACTGACATATCAACGCACAGCGTTAACGGCTGAAGAGGTGCACTAAGAAAGGAATTCCCGATATTCCCACGGGAACGAGAATAGGGAATATGCATAAAAATGGTTTCATGTATTTACTAATTTATCATAAAATAGATAAAAATATACTATGAATAGTGAAAACAAAATCAAATTGGCTGAAAAATGGGCGAAATACAGTCGTTGAAAGTTAAAGTCTCTCTCACGAAAACAGATTTTTCTATGGAGTTTGTATGGCGCGCACGGTACGTGACGTCATCCGCCACGTCGGATCGTCATCCGACATCATGAAAACAAAATCAAATTGGCTGAAAAATGGGCGAAATACAGTCGTTGAAAGTTAAAGTCTCTCTCACGAAAACAGATTTTTCTATGGAGTTTGTATGGCGCGCACGGTACGTGACGTCATCCGCCACGTCGGATCGTCATCCGCCACGTCGGATCTCTCTGTCTAAGCAATAACTTTAACGCTTTATAACACGCTTAATAGAAAAGATAGTTTAAAAATAACTTCGATTAAGATAAAATTCTTCGAAAAATTCATAAAAAAGTCATCCATATTCGGCGGAAAAATCCTTTTGTATGAAAAATCTAAACCGCTTAAGTTAGACGCTTGAAATTGGGCATGCAGGTACCTTAGTGAACTTTAAGCTCAGTTGCAACAGGATATTGTAAACTTCCCACGAGAACAGGAGTGAGCGGGAAAAACCTTTTGTATGAAAAAATCTAAATCGCGTGAAATAGATGATTGAAATTTGGCATGCAGGTACCCTAATGAACGTAAAGCTTACTTGCAACGCGATATTGCAAAATTCCAACGGGAATGGGAGTTATTTAATTATTAAATTGAATGTAAAAATCTAAACACGCGGACGAAGTCGCGGGCAAAAGCTAGTGTTACATAAGTAAATAAATATTAGACAAGAGATACATTGCTCCGATCCTAAAGTAAGTAGCTTAAGCACTTGTGTTATGGGTATGAGAACTGCGAAGGTACCACAAATAAATATTTACTTAAATCTAAATATAAAAGGAGAAACTGACTGACATATCAACGCACAGCCTAAACGGCTAAACTTAGGCACTTGAAATTTGAAAGGGACGTAGCTTAGGTACCGTAGAGGTGCACTAAGAAAAGAATTCCCGAAATTCTCGGGAATCAGCGGGATGCGAAGGGAAATTATCGGAAGCGAAGCGAGGAGCGGGCTGCTAGTACAAATATAAACACCCAGACACGAAACAAACACAAGTTTTCATTATGGAATGGAAGCTATTATGTCGAGCTATTAAAAAAATTACAAAAAAAAAAAATTTCCATTTAATTACCTATTAACAAAAAACATCCCAACTTGCTCATTTGGCCAACAAAAAAACCGAGATAAGCTAATAAAGAGAGCACCAAAATAAAGACAGCACTCGTGAGAACAAAGTGTCTTGTGGCGGGCAGATAGCTCATCCCGGACAATGGACCCGTGACGTCACGCGGGAACCCGGCGAGCACCTGGGGGGACCAAAGATTTGGTACTTAGGTAGACTGTTGACGGTATATAATATCGTTAACATCTTTATGTGGGTTCGATTCCCGCACAGTGCAATCATGTGTGTTTATGAACATGTCTGTTTGTATTGATCTGGGTGTTTTCTATGTATAATATGTATTTATTTCCAAAAAAGAAGTAATTAAGTAAGTTTATCAGTTGTCTAGTACCCATTCGGCTTGGTTTGGCATTAGATGGCGCTGTGTAGCCCAGCGTGGCATGTTTTGGGTTATTTATTTATTTTATCCAACACTTGCCAACCTTCTTGCACAAATCGTTGCTTAACCTGGGATGGGGGCTTACACTACGTTTACTGAGAAGCGGTATTGACGCAAGAACCTATGGGCGAAAAAATACCTTAATAATTATAATTGTGTGCCAGGATCGTAGCAAATGACAGGACGTGGTCTCTGCCTTCCGCTCTGGGATAAAGGCATGACGTTATGTGTGTATGTATAATTATAATTGTATTGTGTATGTTCGCGCCACTATTTGGCGCTTACAGCCAATCATCTACAGCCAACTTCGTTGCGGCCAATCAAGTCGAAGCAAGCGCCCCTATTAGGCGCCTCTAACCAATCATCAGCCGCCGACGTCGTCACAGCTGTCAGGTGACAGCTGTCAACAACAAAGACTAGAAGATCTACAAGCACGCTACCGGTAAGGTCCCGTCTATTTTAGTGCACAAAAAGCCTATAATAATAATCGACGTAAAACGCTAATAAAGGACTACTACCAGCATCAAACATCTGCCTTTGTTTTGTGTCGACAGTCCATAATACTCTCAAAAGTTGGTCACCGCGTCCGGGAGGACTCGCGACATCTCCCGAGATATCCTCATCTATAACGAACGAGCTGGAAGCATTATCTTAAATGGGGACACTGGTTTTTGTGTTGAAGAATTGAGATCGAATTTTTAGCAAGATTTATAATGAAAGTAATAAATATTGTCAAGTTATTATTTTATATTCTGCAGGGACTTGTTGCTTGAGTGAGTGTTTCAAGTATTATTAAAATTATGACGTCTCTTAGGTAGACATTCTTTGCTTCATCATCATCATCAGCCTATTTCGGTCCACTGCTGGACACAGGCCTCTCCAGTTGTTTACCACTTAGGGCCAACATCTGGAGGATATACCCATAATCGCCACGCTGGGCAGGCGGATTGGCGATAGCAGCGCGTAGCTTCTCGCTCCGGTGACGTTGCTGCCCGTCATCGGCCTATGGCATTTAGCTACGCCTTCTATCGTGATGGTTTTACCGCCACCAGTCGGTTTGCCAGAGCCTCGTTTGTTGTTCGGCAGGATGCACCACGGGCAGGTGAGGTTGGCTTGGAGCGAAACGATAATAGGTCGCTCCCTTACATCCCCATTCTTTGCTTGAGAAGCCTTAATTGTATCCAGGTAGATTCTGCTGCACGTTTCCTGATAATTCCTAAGTCGTATTCTACGACGCCTATGGGATGAGATGATAGTCCTATTTTAAATCCAGAAACCACAGTGACACAATTTTATTGAACGAAATATTTTCAATTCTATCTCAACTAAGCAGTATTCGGTAAACAGGAATTTGGTATCCGAACTGTACAAACGAAAATATGCCTACATTACAACGACTTAAGATTTAAAATTGCTCCCGCTAACACGCCATAATGGCGTCCATGTTCCATACAAACTGAACACGTACTCTCCAAAACTACGAACACCGTAGCAAATTGCTACGGCGTAGCAACTCGTAGCATTATTATTTGCTACTTTCGTAGAATTACTGTAGTTTGAACTGCTTTTGTGAATTTGGTCCCGTGGATCTTTTTGGTAATCTCCTTTTGAACTATTTTTTTATACCATTTGTCTGTCTGTATTGACCTGGGTGTTTACTATATTATATAATATGCATTTACTTATAAAAATAAGTAGGTATCTAAGAATGTTTATCAGTTTTCTAGTTGTCACTGACATGCATGCAGGTCTATAGGATGACTGTCAACATTGTTGTTTGTCCTTTTCTGGAAAAAAGATTGTACAAAGTACTATCAATATCTATAAATATATATAATTCAAAAAGGTGACTCACTGACATAGTGATCTATCAACGCACAGCCCAAGGGGATAAAATAGGGGATGAAACTGTATATCACGCGGATGAAGTCGCGGGCACTGCTAGTAAAGAATATATATCCACAAGTGTATTTGTATTCTTTTCCATCACCGCACAACGAACACTAAGCCTAGCAATGGTATCCCCACTCTGGAACTCTAATACGAATAACTATGATAGATTATTATAATCTAAGTCAGTATAAATCTCAGGGCTATCAACACCGTATTTCAATCAAGCGCTGGTCGGTTCGTTTCTGGCCACGATTGGAGGCCGTCGTCCGGCGATTGGATCCAGAGGGGGGACCCCTCCGCCCTGGAGGGTTAAAATTGGATTGTGTAAGACTCGCGGCTAACGTTGTTACAGCGGGCGGCTACAAAATGTGCAGCGATTGGGGGTTAATGGGGATTTATTGTTCGTGATGGGTATACTGTATCGAAATTTTCAATAATTGGAACGTGATAGATATATAAAACATCGGCGGTAAAGTGGTTAAGTCATTCATTTCGATTCATCTTCTTCTTCTTCAAGTGCCTCTCCAATTAATGAAGGTTGGCAGTCATCTCTGCATATCTAGCCTTGTCCTGAGCGAGCCGGAACAGCTGGGCAATCGTCGCAATTCCCGTCCACTCTCTGATGTTCCGCAACCATGATTTCCTCCGTCGCCCTGCACGTCTTTTTCCCTCTATCTTGCCCATCATGATGGTTTGAAGGAGGTCATATCTATCGTGGCGCAAAACATGACCTAAGTAAGCCATTTTGGTCTTTTTGATGGTCCGCAAAAGTAAACGGCTCTGGCCCACACGTCTCAAGACCTCCTCATTTGTCACTTTCTGCGTCCAGCTGATAGCCATCATGCGTCGATATGCCCACATTTCGAAAGCTTCTATACGTTTCCCGATATTTTCTTTTAGGGTCCAAACCTCGCACCCGATTCCTTTCATTCCTCGCATCGATTTCCGATTTCCTCCATTTCGATTGATGTTCCATACAATACCATTGACAGTTAGGTTCATCATCAGCCTATTGCAGTCCACTGCTGGACATAGGCCTCTCCAGTTGTTCGCCAGTTCGGGCAAACATCTGGAGGATATACCCATAATCGCTACACTGGGCAGCGGGTTTGCGATCGCAGGGCGTACCTTCTCGCTCCGGTGACGCTGCTGCCCGTCATCGGCCTGTGGTATTTAGCTACGCTTTCAATCGTGATGGTTATACCAGTAGATTGCGAGAGCCTCGTCCGTTATACAGCAGGATGCACCTCGCGTAGGTGAGGGTGGCTAGGAGCAAAAAGATGAAGTGTTGCTCCCTTACATCCAACAATTATAGCTAGTAATCATCATCATCATCAACCTATCGCAGTCCACTGCTGGACATAGGCCTCTCCGGTTGCTCACCACCTAGGGCAAACATCAGGAGGATATACCCATAATAACTAGTAAAAGTTAAAAGCTTAGCTAGTAATAGTAAAAAGATACTGAAACTTCACATCTTTGTCTCTTAAGCATATCGTTGACAAGCTGCCTGCCTGATTCAGCCACACGAACCGCATCTTCTGTGACTAACATGAGCTCCTCCCGTGTTTTTTTTTTTTTTTTTTTTATGCGAGAGGCGGCAGACGAGCAAGTGTGATGCCTGATGGTAAGCAGTCGACACCGCCCATGGACACCCGCAGCTCTAGCCGAGTTTAGGGTCGCTGCCGGCCTTTTAAATATGAATACGCTCGTTTCTTGAAGGTTCCCAAGTCGTAGCTGTTCGGAAAGACTGCCGCAGGAAGTTGGTTCCACAAAACCGAGGCGCGAGGCAAGAAGTTCCTCATAAAACGTACAGTCGAGGATCTCCAGCCATCGAGATGATGTGGATGGAATTTCAGTCGGTTACGTGTGGTGCGGTGAAGAAACTCCGCTGCAGGCAGTAAACCAAACAATTCTTCAGAACACTCCCCGTGATAGATGCGGTAGAGAACGCACATGGATGCAACGTCTCTTCGCAATGCCAGTGAGTCGAGTCGACTTGACAGGGTCAGGTCATCGACAATACGAGCAGCTCTACGCTGGATTCGGTCAAATGGAAGGAGTTGATACTGGGGTGCTCCAGCCCAGAGGTGGGAACAGTATTCCATATGAGGCCGGACCTGTGCTTTATAAAGTTGTAAGCGCTGGGTCGGCGTGAAATACTGTCCCGCTCTATTAAGCACACCCAGTTTCTTGGAAGCCAGTTTGGCTTTACCCTCCAGATGTCCACGGAACTGAACGCTGCTCGAAATGTCGACTCCCAGGATCCCGATAGTCGACTTGGCAATAATGGGAGTGTCTTCGAAATTTATGGTTACGACGAAGGGACTACGCTTGGCAGTAAACGCGCAAACTTGTGTCTTGGAGGGGTTAAAGCGGACTAAATTTAGTCGGCCCCAGTCTGAAACATGACTTAACATGTTCTCAGTGTCAGACACAAGTTTATTCCGGCTCTCGGCGACGCTTTCCAGAGAAGCACGCGTGCATCCTTTGTATGTTGAGTCAACCGTACTGTCATCTGCATAACAATGGATGTTGCTATACCGCAACATATCATTGATATGCAGGAGAAAAAGAGTAGGCGACAGCACACACCCCTGCGGGACACCAGCATTGACGGGCTTAAAGTCCGAGCATGAGCCGTCGACGACGACTTTTATGCTACGCCCAGAGAGGAAGCTGGAGACCCATGCACACAGCTCTTCCGGAAGCCCGTACGATGGAAGTTTGGAAATAAGAGCTTTGTGCCAAACCCTATCAAAGGCTTTCGCTATGTCCAAGCCAGCTGCCAAGGCTTCTCCTTTGCTCTCCACTGCCTCTGCCCATCTATGCGTGAGGTAAACCAGAAGATCACCAGCAGAGCGACCGCTACGGAAACCGTATTGTTGGTCGCTTAATAGCTGGTTCTCATCTAGATACCTCAAGAGCTGGCGATTAGTAATGGATTCCATTACTTTGGACAGCAAGGATGTGATGGCGATTGGCCTATAGTTCGCTGGATCAGAGCGATCACCTTTTTTAGGGACCGGATGCACAAGAGCTATCTTCCACGTTTCCGGGACTACGCCAGTAGAGTATGAGAGTCGGAAAAGACGCGTTAGTACCGGTGCCAACTCAGGAGCACAAGCTTTAAGCACAACTGGTGGGATTCCGTCTGGCCCACTCGACTTATGGATGTCAAGGGAAAGAAGAGCCCTCCGGACAGAACTTTGCAAGAACCGAACGTTAGGCATGGAACTCGCACAATGCGGTATTAATGGTGGTGTTTTCCCCTGATCATCCAGGGTCGAGTTGGATGCGAAGAGAGTACCCAAGAGATCGGCTTTCTCTTTCGCAGTGTGGGCCAGAGTTTCATCAGTTATGTGCAGCGGTGGAAACGACGGGACACTGAAATTCCCTAGGACAGCCTTGGAAAGAGACCAGAACGCACGCGTTCCCGAAGGGAGACGTGCCAGTCTATCGCCAATTCGCCCTATGAAGGACGACTTTGCCTTAGCAATCTCCTTCTTAAATGACCTAGCAGCAAAGTTATACTCTTTCTTGAGTACACTGGTATTTGGATCCTTAGATGCCACCGCCTTAGCCCAGGCCTGGTAACGATTTTGCTTCTGGCGAGATGCCAATTTGCTAGATCGACCAAACCAGGGCTTAGATCTGCCACCGAGAGGCACTACAGAGCTTGGAATGTAAAGTTCCATACCCTGCAACACCACGTCTGCGACAGATTTGGCACAGACATTAGGATCCTCCGGTGTAAAGCAAACCTGCTGCCAAGGGTAGGACGCAAAAAAAGTTCGCATCCCGTCCCAGTCCGCTGACCTGTAATGCCACACACGACGGCTAGCTGCAGGTTGCGAGCGCGAAGTTCTGTTGAGAGGCACAGTGCTCCGGATTAGACAATGGTCTGAGGAACCGAGTGGGGCATCAACAGAAACTTGGTAGCCGTCTGGGTGCGAGGTCAAGAGGAGGTCCAAAAGTGAGGCTGTATGATCGTCTATATCTGGGATCCTCGTGGGTGAGGGAACCAGTTGAGACAAATCATAGGCCAAAGCAAAGTCGCGAACGGTCCTCCCCGCATGGTCGGTGGTACGTGACCCAAGCCACTCAGCGTGGTGAGCGTTGAAGTCACCCAGCACAACCATCTCCGCGTTAGGATTCCGTTGGAGGAGAACATCAGTTTCCGCCTGGATGTGCTCCATGAGACGGTCTGTCTCGGCATTGCCGCTGTGGGACCTGTATAGGCACGCGTAGATGCGCGGATGGTCGTCACAATCCACTCGCAGCCAAAGGGTCGACAGGCCCCACACTTCAAGCTTTGCGAGACGCCGAGCGCAAAGATCGTCCCTGACATACGCGCAAACACCGGCGCGTGGAACAAATGCATGTTCCAAGGTATAGCCCGGGTACCGCAGGTAAGAAATGTCAGGTGGAGGACTTATCTGCGTCTCGGTCAGAAAGAGCAAGGCCGGCTTCTCCGTCTCGAGGTGGTGGTGGACGGAGTTCAGGTTGGTATGTAACCCCCGAATATTGCACATGTCCACTCGGAACAATGACGAGGGTGCCACCGATTTGCTCTTCCCGCCTCTCGCAAAACCGAGCGTATTTTTGCCCCCCCCAGAATACGCGGGGCAGCCTGAACGGATTCGTTCAGGGGAGGATTCCACGACACTGATAGTGTCGATACCTCCCTGGGGTAATTTTCTTTTTAAATCCGCTGGCATATTAAGGGGGAGTGTGGGTGGGCCTCCGGCGCTCTCACTCACCGTGCGAAACACAATAGTACAGGAGTACTATTATTTCACGCCGTGTACAGGAGAAAGAGCATGCCAGGCAGCGTGTAAGGTGAGATGACTCATCATGGCTTGACATAAGAAACCGTAAACGCAGACCTGGGCGGACACCGTCCAGACGATGTTGCCGCGCACCAAGAGTTTTAGTTCCTCGTTCTTGCCCCGTGCCATCAATTCATGGAACTCCAATTCCAACTCATGTGTTTCCTTCCTCTTACAATCCTGGGTTCTTTAGGCGGGGCGTGAAACGGCATCTCAGTGGGCGTTCAGGGTGAGGGCGACAGGCGCAATGGGTTTGCTCTATTGTGCCTGTCGACCTAACTTTTAGATTTCACGACCGCTTACCATCAGGTGGAGTGAGGTCATCCTGAAAGCTCTTCTTATAAAAAAAAACACGTCCCGTACTTGTTGTCAACGCAAGATCTTTAAATGTACAGATATAGTAAATATAGACATAGCGAGAATCAGAAGTTGTCCTCAATAACAATAAAAAGATTTACTTTGAGATAACAATAACCTATATCTGACCCAAATACAAAATTGAACTGTACATTTTTATCTCCAACGCTAAACAAACTTCGGAATCCGGAGTCGGGATAAACCGGCCTCGTCCAGAGAATAATATGCTAATTACCAGAATACTTTGTTAACTAACCCTTTTCGAGATTAAATATCTTCAGTCTTAAATGCTTTATTGTATTTCATTTTGCTAGCAAAAGTTAATAAATTGCCTTCTGTTTTGTTAAACGTTCGTTGGAATAGTCCAAGAAAAGATTACTTTTGGGCTGAAAATTTGTATTTTTGGAATGGTATTACCGAGTCCGTATTGTCCGCAAGACCAGCCGCAGAACCGATAACCGTTGGGTTAAACGAGTCTCGACAAACATAGTGTAAAGAAACACCGTTTTATGGTGCAGGTCCCAAGGACTCGCACGGTACTGTTTGCCTCTACTTTCTTGGTGCGAATTGTGGCCAAGTGCAAACCCATAATAAATAAAAAAAAACGCCTTCAGGCCAGGTGGAGTAACGATTTGCGCAGGACGGTTGGCAAGTGCTGGATGCGAGAAGCCGTGGATCGATCAAAGAAGCGAACATTGGGAGAGGCCAGTGTCCAGCAGTGGACTAATATAGGCTGATGATGATGATTGCATGGTCAGTAATTGTCTGTGTAGGTTCCAGACTTAGGACCACTCCAAATCATTCCGTGAGTGTCCCTGGTAAACATTAAAGGAATATCAGGAAACGGACTGCTGTTTTGCCTGGGTTAAAATGTTCCTTAATTGCTAAGTGTGTTAAATACACATTTAAAAGAGTATTTTGAAGATCAGGTTAAGTATTACATTATCATCATCATCATCAGCCTATATCAGTCCACTGCTGGACATAGGCCTCTCCTAATGTTCGCCACTTTGATCAATGCTGGGCTACAATTAATACTTAAGTTGGGGTTACCTCCATTTTTCTTGTATTACTAAAAAGTACTTAGATTTAAGATGTGCTTGATTAAAAGATTTGGTGATGATGCAAAACTTCTGTCTCTTTTCGTTTTAAACCAAAAACGTACCTTTATTTGGCAAAGTTCGGATTAAAACTCCAATTTGGCCAAAATCTTCTTAAAATAATCAACGTGTTCGCCGTCCATGTAAGCTGCATTTGATTGCAACATCCCTCGGGAAGAACCGGTGAAATCCCGCCCAAGGGCTGAAACGAAATCGTGTGACGAAAGTCCGAATCGCTTTTAACAACTAAAAACGAAACTGGAAAGTGCTGTTAAAAGTTTTTCTTTGCTTTTATTTTATAGTCTACTATAGTCAGTTCGTCCCGGCTTCGCACGGGAGACTCATTTTTCTACACCTTCGGTTACATATTGTTCAAATTTTACCAAGGATCCCTATTTTTTTTTCAAAATGAAATGTCGCCTTTGTCAAATTAGAAGAATATTGCATTCTATTGGTGAAAATCGGCCCAGTATTTTTTGAGGCTATTCATTACAAACGTACACAAATAGGTACAAATCTTTCCTCTTTATAATATTAGTGTAGATTCACAACTTTTTGGAACCTGAGTGTAAAAATTTGAAAATTTTTGTAAAGTTTTTTTTTTATAGTAGCTCGACATAATGGTGGAACGATGGAAAGAGTAAGAGAAGCCCAAATCGCTGTGACAACGGCCAAGTAACTGGTCAGTTACCTGTCAGTTGCCGCCGCCATGCCAGCCCAACCCCAACCCCCCTTGTGCAGGACGGCTGGCAAGTGCTGGATGCGAGAGGCCTGGGACCCATCGAAGTGGCGAGCATTTGGATAGGCCTATGTCCAGCAGTGGATTGTTGTGGGCTGATGATGATGAAATGTTTGTATTTTGTGCAATAGAGAATATTTATATATCTATCTAACTACTCTGCCGGTGCGCTACTTGGCTGGCTGGAAACACTTACATCCATGTTATATGATAAAAATAATAGAATGTATGTAATATTAGGTGTAGGCACAGGGTGTAGGTATACCATGCAACAAAAAATAAAAGGAATGTGCAATGCTGGTAAATGGGTAGGAGGGTGAAGGAAATTTTATGAAACTAGGTACGCTACACATTTGTTTTTCCAATTCAGGCCATTTTATCACCTTAAGCGATCTTTTCCAGGAAACTTTTGGATAACTCAACACTGGACAGTTCCTAGACGTGTAGATAAGTGTTTTGACCTAAATTAACTTCCTAACATATTTAACTAGGCATTTGCATGCAATGTTTTTCACAGGATACGAGAATATAATTTTTGCTGAAATTTGGCATGCAGGTAGATAGATATTATGACATAGGCATACGCTAAAAAAGGATTTTAATCAATTATACCCCCAAGGGACATACAATAGGGGATGAAACTCTATTCCACGCGGACGAAGTCGCGGGCACCGCTAGTTTATTTATAACTACCACACATAGCCATGAAGATTTAGCTAAAAACCTATAAATATCGAACTGCAAACGAACTTTATCCATTAATACTTTTTTACGTGAAAAATTACCATAAAATTAATACTTCAGCAGTCAGTATGGGAGCCATTAATTTTAATTGCGAGTCTGCTCGACTTTGCAGGGATTTCTT
This sequence comes from Conogethes punctiferalis, assembly GCA_031163375.1. Classification (NCBI taxonomy): domain Eukaryota; kingdom Metazoa; phylum Arthropoda; class Insecta; order Lepidoptera; family Crambidae; genus Conogethes; species Conogethes punctiferalis. The sequence continues at coordinate 11,416,840 of CM062098.1, forward strand.
ATTTTCATTAAAAAGCTGATGTAATTTAATTAGAGCTTGTAGCTTGAAGAAATTAATGATTGAAATATTATTATTATCTTTTCGATATCGAATTTCTCGTGGTAGAGTCATATTTTTATGTGACATTTTTATTCATAAGTCTATAAGAATAAAGATAGATTGACTGTGCTCAATTCGTTGTGACCCTGTCTTCTAAACCAAGGATCGTGCATTCCATATCCGTGTTTATTTTTGTATTTAAGTACATATTCGCGGTACCTTCGTTGTTCTGATACCCATAACACAAGTGCTTAAGCTACTTATTTTGGGATCGGAGCAATGTATGTGATGTCGTCTGATAATTGGTTTGGTAAGCCTGATGAATGAAGTATCAGCGACGCGCTTGCGTTACAGCTAAAACTGGGTGGTTATCCATTCGGTTCATTTCTATTATCGGGTATTCGGTTCATTCTACACGTTATTGTATTAGATGTGCCTATACCTACATACGTAATAATGCTGGACATAGGCCTCTCCAGTTGTTCGCCACTTAAGGCAAACATATACATAAATAAATAAATAACCCAAGACATGCCACGCTGGGCCACACAGCGCCACCTAGCCCCAAACTAAGCCGAAGCTTGTACTATGGGTACTAGACAACTGATAAACTTACTTAGATACATTTATTTTGTAAATAAATACATATTATACATAAAAAACACCCAGACCAGACATGTTCATGCACACAAATGTTTGTAATGTGTGGGGATCGAACCCACGACCCTTGGCTCAGAAGGCAGAGGTCAATATGAAGGATATACCCATAATCGCCACGCTGGGCAGGCGGGTTGGCGACCGCAGGGAGTAGCTTCTCGCTCCGGGGACGCTGCTGCCCGTCATCGGCCTGTGGTATACGACTACGACTGCAAATGTGATGGTTATACCGCCACCAGTCGGTTGCCAGAGCCTCGTTTGTTATTCAGCAGGATGCACCATGGGTAAGTGAGGGTGGTTTGGACTGAAAAGATGATGGGTCGCTCCCTTACATCCCAAAATGGCCTGTACTGTTGTGCATCAAACACACAAATTTTTCTTCTTTTCTTTCATGATTATGTTTCATTTTCGCCTAACTAGAGTATCCTTAACTAGAGTAACCGCTTGACCACTTCACGACTAGACCAGTTACGAGCTTCAGAAGCCACTAAGCTATGTACCTACGCTTAGAGCCGCGATTAACCGCACGTGGGGGGTAGTGGGAGGGGGGGCTGGTCAATTAATCTCGCGGGCTCTGTCGTCGGCAGGCATCGAGCTATACGGTTACTTAGATGTAAGCTTGTCGAATGTTGTAGCGTTTTTTGTTTTGTTTTAGGTTGGCGATGTGGGTTTATCGGTTTTGTACAGGCTCGGTGGCTCATTTGATAGTGCCCTCTGCCTTCTGAGCCAAGGGTTGTGGGTTCGATCCCCGCACAGTACAAACATTTGTGTGCATGAACATGTCTGTTTGTATTGGTCTGGGTGTTTTCTATGTATAATATGTATTTATTTACAAAAAAAAAGCATATAAGTAAGTTTATCAGTTGTCTAGTACCCATAGGACAAGCTTCGGCTTAGTTTGGGGCTAGGTGGCGCTGTGTGGCCCAGCGTGGCATGTCTTGGGTTATTTATTTATTATTATTTATTTATTTTGTATAGGTTATATTACGGAGTTTGCGTGAATAGAAGTTATCGTCGCTTACTTACCAACCGCATTGAAACTTTTTTTATGACAGAGGGGGCAAGCGGGCCTGAAAGTCACCTGATGGTAAGTGATCACTTCAGCCCATAGACACTGCAACACCAGGGGAGTCACAGGTGCGTTGCCGGCCCTTGAGAAATCTGTAGCCTCGCTTCTTGAAGATCCCTAGGTCGTATCCATTCGGCAAACTATTCAGTTTAGAAAAAAATAATGTTAGAAACCTCAACATCATTTTAAAAGACCTATCCATAGATACCCCACACGTATAGGTTTGATGAAAAAAATTGAGTTTCAGTTCTATGTATGGGGAACCCCAAAAACTTTAGATTTTTCTGATTTTATTTTAAAATCATAATGCGGTTAACAGAATACATCTTACGCTACAAATTTTAATAATGTAGCAGTTATTGTTTCGGAATAAACTGGCTGTGACATACGGACGGACAGACAGACAGACAGACATGACGAATCTATAAGGGTCCCATTTTTGCCATTTGGCTACGGAACCCTAAAAATATGACATCAATGTCCATGTTTTACTTAATCGGAACCACAGTGTGACACGGAGGCTGCCGTACATAAATGTTTTACCATCAAATAACAAAACCCCTTAAAGCGTTTATGTTGAACTGTCAAAATGGGGTATATGAATAAATTAGTGCGGCACCCATAGATGTGGTCCCACCGTAATGGCGCCGTAAATCAGCGCTCAGACAGCCGTGAGCCGTGAAATGTCGCGGGCCACAGGAAGGCAAAGCCGTTTCGTTAAACGGCTAGCTGCTCATGACAACGCTATTAAAATATATGATGAACCTCAGAGGGCAGGGAGGAGCTGCAGCATCAGCTGAGCTTTGTCCAATTGTCTGCCTGTACGATTGTGCAATAAAGGCCTATGTACCTACTGTATGTAACTGTAAAGACAATAAATGAATTCTTATTCTTATAAACTTTGCATGTTTTTAAATAAATCATGTGGGGATGTAAGGGAGCGGCCTATCATTATTTCACCCTGCGCGCGGTGCATCGTGTTGAACAACAAACGAGGTGCTGGCAGCCGACTGGTAGCAGTATAACCATCACAATTGAAGGCGTAGCTAAATACCACAGACCGATGACGGGCAGCAGCGTCACCGGAACGAGAAGCTACGCCCTGCGATCGCCAACCCGCATGCCCAGCGTGGCGATTATGGGTATATCCTCCAGATGTTTGGCCTAAGTGGCGAGCAACTGGAGAGGACTGTGCCCAGCAGTGGACTGCGATAGGAGAAACATGATAAAAATCATAACCTAGGTGAGGACAAATATCCCTACCCCTGGCCTTTTATAGTTTTATGCCTTCTATTATATGTTGTCGTATAGATCTAACAATGACCTACTCATTGCTGAACCATCGAATAACATATTCAGCTACTCATATGGTTGAATCGCCTAATTTACATATCAGACACACAACCAAACGGCTAATTCTACCAATCGCCAGCCACATAACAAGCATTACCAGTGTAGCTCCGGTAAACAGCATCATTGTTCGGGCGAGACACGTCGCTGTCGCGGTGTAATTAAGGTATATCGCTAATTGTCTGATTGTATTGTCTTGTTGTGTGTAAGTGGCTTGTTAGACAATATTATCTTGAAATAGAATACAATACCACCGAAATACATTGAATTCGTTTTGGTAATTAAATTTAATGTTTGTTGGTGGTTGTTCTACGACCGGCGCGGCAGTCATCATCATTAGTCTATTGCTGTCCTCAGCTGAACACAGGCCTCTCCAGTTGTTCACCACTTAGGGCAAACATCTGGAGGGTATATCCATAATCGCTACGCTGGGCAGGCGGATTGGCGATAACAGGGCGTAGCTTCTCGCTCCGGTGACGCTGCTGCCCGTCATCGGTCTGTGGTATTTAGCTACGCCTTCAATTGTGATGGTTATACCGCCACCAGGCGGTTGCCAGAGTTTTGGTTGTTGTTTGACAGGATGCACCACGGGCAGGTGAGGTTGGCTTGGAGCAAAATGATGATAGGCCGCTCCCTTACATCCCAGAATGGCAGTAACTACTGACAAATTGATTTGGTTATTTGTCTGTTGCCGCTGATAAAATTAATCGAACCTTTATAGGAAGAGCATTCAGAATGACCTCACTCCACCTGATGGTAAGCGGTCGTGAGGACCAAAAGTTAAGTCGACAGGCATAATAGACCAAACCCACCGGGCCTGTCGTTCTAACCCTGAAGACCCACCGTTTTACGCCGCAAATAATTAAGAACCCACGATTGAAAGAGGAAGAAACACAAGACCTGGTAGGGCATTCTATGACTTAATGGTACAGGAAAATTAGAAAATTAACAGAGAGAACCCAAAATAAGGGAAGACAATTAGAACAAGAATATCTCTAAAAAAGCTTTTCTCAGTAGTAAGATATAATCGGCTAAAACATTTTTCTTATGAATCTTAAAACTCCTATCTGATCCTTATAAAACGTTTTCCTTCTTTATAAAAAAGATAAAAATACAAAAAGATTGTGATAATGTCACAAGAGAATGTAGAGCAATTACTTTACCCTACCAGTTACTGTATAGGCGCCTGAAATTTGGCCCTATAAAAACACCCATTTAATTTTGACGCCGAGTCCCGTTCAATTTTACCCCCAAACTTTATTGAAATAACAAGAGCTTGTCGGGTATTATACCAACACTAGCTGTGCTCGCGACTTCGTCCGCGTGGAATAGTTATTTTTTCCCCGTTTTTTTTTTACATTTTCCATTATTTCTTCGCTCCTAATAGTTGCAGCGTAATGTTATATAGCCTAAAGCCTTCCTTGATAAATGGTCTATTCAACACAATAAGAATTTTTCAATTCGGACCAGTAGTTCCTGAGATTAGCGCGTTCAAACAAACAAACAAACAAACTCTTCAGCTTTATAATATTAGTTAAGATTAAGATAAGTCGGCCATGTCGGAAGAATGGAGAAGACTGTGCAGTGTATCTTATGTATGTGAGACGACAGACGATAAAATTAGGCAAAAGCTCGCTCTGGAGCCTACAGGTTTCGGATTAGAAACTAAGTTACGTTTCAACATACCTACATAAGTAACAGATTGTAAGGAAGCGCCTTATTTTTTTATAGTAGCTCGACTACCGCAGTCAAATGACCTCTGGGTCGTGTTCCTGCCGGTGAGTAGGGTTTTCGGAACTCGTGGGGCGTTAGGCTTGGGCCGGCATGGCGGTGGCAACTGACAGGTAACTGGCCAGTTACGTGCCCGTTGTTACAGCGACTTGGGCTTCTCTTTCGCTTTCCATCAGGCGTAGAGAAGCCATTATATCGAGCCACTATTTTGACTGGCTCGGTGGCTCAATTGGTAGTGACCTCTGCCTTCTGAGCCAAGGGTCGTGGGTTCGATCCCCACACATTACAAACATTTGTGTGCATGAACATGTCTGTTTGTATTGGTCTGTGTGTTTTCTATGTATATTATGTATTTATTTACAAAAAAAAACGTATGTAAGTAAGTTTATCAGTTGTCTAGTACCCATAGTACAAGCTTCGGCTTAGTTTGGGGCTAGATGGCGCTGTGTGGCCTAGCGTGGCATGCCTTGGGTTATTTATATTTATTTACTATAAAAATAATTAAAATCTATGCTAATAATACCTGATCTGATTCGTAACGGTCCCAATACAAAGCTTGTATACGTACGTACATCTCGAACGTCCGGATTAACCGAACAATGTAATTGGCCGGGCACCAGACAGCGCCGTCGCTCCTACAAGCGATTAGGCGAGTCTTGCTCTAATCCGATGTTACTAGACTGACTAGTCTTTGGTGGAATGAGGATGTAAGGCAAAGACAGTTAGCTGAATATATCCTTTGGAATTAGCTTCCAGTTGTGACCTTCTCTAATATATCTAACTTCATCTCTGGGCCTTCAAAAAGCAACAACAACAAAAACAACATCAGCCTTTCGCAGTCCACAGCTGGACATAGGCCGCTCCAGTTGTACGCTACTTTGGCAAACAACCCATAATCACCACGCTGGGCAGGGTTGGCGATTCATCATCATCAGCCTATTGCAGTCCAATGCTGGACATAGGCCTCTCCAATCGTTCGCCTCTTAGGGCAAACATCTGGAGGATATACCCATTATCGCCACGCTGGGCAGGCGGGTTGGCGTTTAGGGCGTAGCCTCTCGCTCCGGTGACGCTGCTGCCCGTCATCGGTCTGTACTATTTAGCTACCCCAGAAGTTGTGATGGTTATAACGCCACCAGTCGGTTGCCAGCGCCGCGTTTGCTATTCGGCAGGATGCACCACGAACAGGTGAGGTTAGATTGCAGCGAAATGATGATACGCCGCTCCCTTACATCCCTGGGTTGGCGATTATACATAGACGAATTAGTCAAGGGCCGGCAAGCCATCTTTTACTTCCCTGGTGTACCGAAGTTTAAGGGTTAATCCCTTTAACACCGCAATACTAGGTCCAGGTGTGACTTCCAATCAGGTGACCTTGGGGCCTGATTGCTCCCACCGACATAAAAAAAATTTTTTTTCTTTGGCCGCGACGCTATCGATTTACTAAGGATAATATTGCTATTAACTAAATCACATACTCATTAAAGGCTTAGATAGACAGATAAAAAAGTTATTTACTTTTTTTTTTTTTTTTTTATGGAATAGGGGGCAGACGAGCTAGCGGTTCACCTGATGGTAAGTGATAACCGCCGCCCATGTACATCTGCAACATCAGGAGTTACAGCTGCGCTGCCGGCCTTTAAGGAAGAGGTATGCTCTTTTTTTGAAGATTTGGGGGTCGTAACAGTCCGGAAATACCGCTGGCGACAAAGCATTCCATAGCTTAGTTGTGCGCGGCAGAAAGTTGCGACAGAAGCGCACAGTTGAGGACTGCCAAGTGTCGAGATGGTATGGATGGAGAGTTTGGCGCGAAGAACGATGTCGGAAGGCAGCGGCAGGAATCATTTCGAACAATTCCTCGGAACACTCCCCGTGGTATATGCGATAGAAGATGCAGAATGAAGCTACATCTCTACGCAGCGCCAAGGGATTAAGCCGCTCAGTAAGTTCTTGGTTATTGACGATTCGAGTCGCTCTACGTTGCATGCGGTCAAGAGGGAGAAGCTGAACATAAACTGTCACACACACAACAAACGAATACAGCAATCAAAACACAGGAAGAAAACAAATATAAGAAAAATATAACAAAACAATGTGCAAAGATGTGGGCATGTGTGCAGCAGCAATGCAAAAAGGTGATGTCTCAGCGAGTTGTTTACTCAATGAGCAAACCGCTGATTTTCAGCCACCACCAGTCCTGTGGGTGGCGCAAAACTTATATTATTGGTAAAGCTTATATTATTGGTATTGGTCATTTACTGGTATTTAAATAAATTCACAATGACATACCTAAATTATGGTTTGTTAAGATGTCGATAACACCGTACCTGAAACAAAAAATTCATTGATTTATCACTATGATAATCAAGCTTAATAACAATTTTAATTGGCATTAAGTACACACATGTTAATTTATCTTTTTAGTTTAATTAATAATTAATTTTGTAAGGTCTCAAAGGGCCCTAGACTGTATGACGTGGTCGTAGTTAAACATATAAATGTAATGCTAATATTGTAAACACTATGTTGAAAAGAGCAACTGCACGAGTTTCTTGCCGGTGTCTTCTCGGTAGAATGCTGCTTTCCGAACCGGTGGTAGCTTCGACGATTTGTAAGTGTTTTTTTTAAAAACCTATACAAATAAAGATTATTTTGACTTTGACTTTGACTTTGACACATTTTGAATGTCCAAATTCTCCGTACGACTTTATCCAAGTCCCAAATTCTTCAAACTGTAATGTAACCCGTGATTAAACGGCCCAAGGAGGGTAGGTACAATCCATTGGCACCTGACCGCCGATAAATCTTTGGTCCCACGCTTTGTCAGCGCGGGCATGACTGAGCCGCTTTGTTCAGCGGACACCCAGTCAGCAGTAATGATGCTCCCTAAGGCCAGACGCGCACAACGAGTATTTCGCCGCGCGGCAGAAAAAAGCAGCGGCATATCGTCGCTGCGCGTGCAATACCGCGAAAGAGCAGTTTGTAAAAACCGCGTATCTGCGTTTTCGCGAATTTACAGGAGACAGAAAAAACATAATATTATCTGGCATTTACCTACATTTTGCGCGATATTTCAATTTTGTCCCTTTTGCTGTTACGCGGTATTAACAAAGTGCTCTTCCGCGGTATTGCACGCGCAGCGACGATATGTTGCACTGTAATAGCTACTGCTCTGCTACCCGCTGCTCTTTTCTGCCGCGTCTAACGAGCCTAGTATAGTTTACCTAGGTAGGATATATTTCATAGTTCTTTGGCCTCAGTTAAGGCCAGCCTTAAGCTGGCTTAGAATTATGTATAATTTAATATATAAAAAAAAATGTCCACACAATGCATGCTGTGTTCACTGTTTTTTTAGAATGAACATGTTTCTTTTCTTTTTTAAATGTATGAAGATATGTCTAAATGTTACATTTCGTTTGTGAACCGTAAATAAAAAAAAAATCTCTGTAGTATAACTGGTCTGCTCTACCTAAAGGTTGCTTGAAAGAGATTGCTACTAGCGATAAGACCGTTTAAATTATACACTGTTCTGTTTGTAGTGTGTTTTTATTATAGTAGGTCGACCTAATGGCTTCCCTACGCCTGATGGAAAGCAAAAGAGAAGTCCAAGTAGCTGTGACAAAGGGAAAGTAACTGGTCAATTACCTTGTCAGTTGGTCACCGTTCACGGTCACGAGCTCCGAAACCATACTCACTGGCAGAAACACGACCCGGAGGTCATTTGGCTGATGTATGTTTCTTTTTTATAAAAAGTGCGTTCAGGCGTCGAGCGTCAGTCGCGCGCGCGCACGCTAGCGTACGGAGGTCACGATGAGTGCGGTTAAATGTAATTCTTGTAATGTGGTGATTAATGAAGTGCTGGCATTTGTGCAAAATAAACACGATGTCATGGACGAAGTGAGCCTGCAACAGTTGTGCAGAGGTTTCAGTGCTGATGAAATCCAATGTGCAAAGGATTTACTTTTTGATGCCCTGCCGGAGAAGCAGAAGAAAAAGCGTAAAGGTGAAGCTAAAACTCAGCGAAATATTGAGGATATCATAAGTGTAATCAAGGTGACTGATCCGGACACCCTCCCTATTTTTGTGGCGAGGGACTTACAAAAACTACCGCCAGTAACTTTTGACCACATTGATGTTACTCGATTATTGAAGGATCTTCTTTTAATGCAAAAAAATCTCGACTTCATACGAGAAAATTACGTGACCCAGGACCAACTAAATGAATTTAGAGGTTCCCAGAACAACTTTCGGTCAATAAACGTAAGTAATGTGAATACAAAGCGTGGAGCATACTGCGAGAAAAGTCTAGATTTGGAAGATAGCAGCGGTCCAATGGGCCTACCTCACTATCATAATGGTTCGCCTGTCACGGATACATGCAGTATTATCACAAATAAAAATATTTCTACGATGCAGGTAGATTCATTATCGAACAGCAAAAGCGCAGCGCGTGGAGGCCCCGACTGCGGTTTCGAAAAAGTGCAATTCCGACCGATCGCAGTGGACGTAGGCACGGCGCGTGGAGGCCCCACCGCGGTTTCGAATAGGCAAGCGCCTGTGCAAACTATACCGGACGGCGAACAACTCCCGTTAAGTGTAGGTGCGCAAGAACGCGAATGTGCGCGTGCGCATGTAAAACCACCTATGGTCACAACGATGGCACAAAACCGCGAATGTGAGATTGCGCCTTCAAAACCTACTATGGCTGAAGTATTGAGTTCTGGAACGTGGGCAGAATTGAAACCTAGTGATGAATGGACTTTGTATCAAAGGAAAAGGCATAGAAATCGTCTTATTGGTAAAACGGGCAAGGCCGATTTAACTTACACAGGAAACTTTAGACCGGCTGAGACAAAGGTTCCGCTACTGATTTCCAATGTGAATAAAGAGGTGTCAGAGGAAGATATCCTTAAATATGTGTGTGATAAAACACAAGAAAAGGTGCTTGTAGAAAAACTTAATATGAGTAAGGAAAAAACATATAATGCATTTAAGCTCTTAGTTCCTAAGCAGAAGGTAGATATTTTTCTGGAGGATAACTTATGGCCTGCAGGAGTTACCTTTCGGCGTTATATTTATTTTAAAAATAAGAGTGCTAACCGAGGCGAACAGCGATAGGTAGCCTAAAAGTGCAGATTATTCCATAAACCCTGAATGGTATTACATAATACAAATAATTTTGATAAGCCAAAAATAACCTTAGCATCTTTTAATTGTAAAGGTGTAAAGAGATCTGCCGATGATGTGATAAAACTATGTAAAAGCGCTGACGTCATAGCACTGCAGGAGACTTGGCTGTGGCCGCATGACACAGGTTTCCTGGGTGATCTAGATCAGGATTTCGCGTGCACGAGCAAATCGGCCATTGACACTTCTGTCAAGATCATAACTGGAAGACCATATGGTGGTGTGGCGATCATGTGGAAGAAGTCTTTGTTTCCGACAGTTTCTGTAGTGAATTGTGAAAGTGAGCGTTTAGTGGCAATTAAAATAGTGTATGACAACCGTCCTATGCTAATATTTTCGATCTACATGCCTTATGACAATGGTAAGAGTGAAAATTTAGTCTGTTTTACGCAATGTTTAAGTGAGATTATAGCTATTATTGAGAGTAATGAGACGGAGTCTGTGGTTATGTTGGGTGACTATAACGCACACCCAGGCTCTCTGTTCTTCAGTGAATTGTTATCTATATGTAGTGATCAGATTTGGAATTGTATTGACCATGAGCTACTTCCTCACAATACACATACATTTGTATGTCAGGCAAGTGGCTCGCAGCGTTGGTTAGACCACTGTGTGGTGACGAGCGCAGCGAGGCATCTGATCGGTAGTGCCTCAGTTTCATATGGAGTTTACCAGTCTGATCATTACCCTATATTGTTCCAATGTAACTTAGATAAGCTGAACAAAAAGGTACCTACTGTAAACTGTCCTAGCAATAAAGTAAGATGGAATGAAAGAAATGCTGATCAGATTAGTACCTACTCTATGTTATGTAACAGTAGATTTAAATTAATTGATTTGCCTTCAGAATGTGTAGAATGTTGTCAGAAAGGATTGTGTAGTGACCCGGATCATTTCTTACTATTGGAAAAAATGTATGAGGAAATAGTGTTAATTCTCAGGGAGAGTGCACAATGTACATATATAGGCGGTCAGGAGGTCAGGAGTCGTAGGTATGTGACGGGCTGGAACAAACATGTGAGTACAGCTCACAGGGAGGCTCGATTGTGTTATCAAAGGTGGTTATCCTACGGTGCACCTACAGTGGGTGAACTATATGAGGAGATGAGGGAATCTCGAAGGGTATTTAAAGCCAAATTAAGATTTGCTCAAAAAAATCAAGAACAAATTAAACTAGACATCCTGGCAAGTTGCCATACAAAGAAGGAATTTGGTAGATTTTGGAAAGCCACAAATAAATTGAAGGGCAAATCGAGCCTCCCTGCGAGTGTGGCAGGACTGACTAGACCAGTGGAAATTGCCAACCTATTTAGGGATCATTTCACGGTGAGGTCACCATTAGGTAGCGTTGCGCCTAAGGTGATCGATGCGGGGCGTTCTGAGAGATCTAATGAACTCACTGTCATCAAGACAAAGCAAGTCTCCTCTATTATTAGAGCAATGTCGAAAGGCAGATCTCCCGGGCATGACGACCTAAGCATTGAGCACCTGAAGCATGCAGGGCCGCACGCGTCCAGGGTGTTGGCACTCTTTTTCAACCTATGTCTCAGTCATAGCTACTTGCCGCCTGACCTCATGCGAACAGTGGTAGTGCCAATTGTGAAGGATAGGACGGGGGATGCCTCTGATGTGTCTAATTACAGGCCTATCTCTTTGGCTACAGTAATTGCTAAGGTGCTGGACAGTCTGCTTGATAAACAGTTGGCTGATCATATTGAACTACATGACGCTCAGTTTGGTTTTAGACCCAAACTGTCTACGGAAAGCGCCATACTGTGCCTCAAGCAGACTGTACAGTATTACACATCGAGGAAAACACCCATATTTGCCTGTTTCCTTGACCTGTCCAAGGCTTTTGACCTAGTTTCCTATGAGGTCCTGTGGAGTAAGCTGTTGAAAGAGACTACAGTGCCCCCTGAAGTCATATCTTTGTTGCGACACTGGTACCGAAATCAGAAGAATAGTGTAAGATGGGCGGGTGCTCAATCAGAGGTGTATGGGATGGACTGCGGGGTGAGGCAGGGGGGATTAAGCTCGCCACGTTTGTTCAACCTGTACATAAATGGTCTTATCGGTGAGCTCAGCGGTGCCAAAGTAGGATGTCATATTGACGGTGTTCCGATGAATAACATGAGCTATGCTGACGACATGGTCCTGCTGAGCCCATCGATAGGTGGTCTTAGAAAGTTGGTAACTATCTGTGATGCATATGCAGTGGCCCACGGTCTCAAGTACAACGTAAAGAAGAGTGAGCTCATGATGTTCAAGGCTAAATCTGTCAATTATTGTGACATTCCTGGAGTTTCACTTTGTGGCAGTCCGCTGAGATGGGTGACAAAATTTAAGTACTTGGGTCATTGGGTCACTGATGATCTTGGAGACAACATGGATTTGGAGAGGGAGCGCAGGTCGCTGGCGGTGAGGTGTAACATGCTGGCCCGAAGGTTTGCACGATGTACGAAAGCAGTAAAGATAACTCTTTTTAAAGCCTACTGCCAATCTTTCTACACGTGTAGCCTTTGGACCAGCTATACACTTCGGGCATACAGTGACCTGCGTGTCCAATACAATAACGCGTTCAGGAGGCTGCTGGGGCTGTCGTGGCGCTGTAGCGCTTCAGGTATGTTTGCGGAGGCGCACACGGATGACTTTTACGCCATATTGCGAAAAAGGACCGCCTCCATGCTCACTAGGCTCCGCTCCAGCTCCAATAGTCTCTTGAACGTGTTCAAGGACCGGTGGGACTCCCCGCTGCTGCGTCACTGGGCGAAGCTCCACACGGGACATTAATTATATTTAAATTTAAGTTTCTGTCATTACTAACCATTATTATTTTTATAAGATAAATGTATACTAACACTATGGAACTTGATTCTGCAATAAATTTATTATTATTTTGGTTTTTGTTGGTAAAGCTCAGCTCATAGCTGGTAAATTTTAGTATCACTTACGGGCCCAGCCAAGTAAGTGATACATGTTTGTTATGGTTTCTAAGTGTTTATGTCAGTGTGGTCAATTTCCTCATCTATTTGTAAAAATTTCCTGACAATACGACAGGTATTCAGTATTGCAGCTTTTTGCATTTGGATGTAAATGTTGGGGTTCAAATCGATCAACTTTATACTATGGTGGAGGTAAGTAGGGATTATTCCGGTGGTAGATAAGACAATGGGCACTATGAAGACTTTATCCTGTTTCCAAATTCTGGTGACTTCTTCTCTGAGATCTGTGTATTTGTGAACTTTTTCAGCTATGGTTTTTTGCAGATTGTGGGTGTTAGGTACAGCGATATCAATAAGGTATGTAGTTTTGTTTACTTTATCTTGTAGCGTTATATCGGGCCGGTTAAAGTGAATGGTTCTGTCGGTGAGTATTGCGCGATCAAAATACATTTTGTGTGTATTGTTTTCTAGTATGGGGTTGGGGGTGTATTGATAATATGGTGTGAATGTGTTGGTTAGTATAAGTTTGTGTTTTAGCGCTAGTTTCTGGTGTATAATGTTTGCAACTTGGTTGTGTCTATGTGTGTAGTCTGTTTGTGTAAGATTGGGACATGCTCCGGTTATATGCTGGATTGTTTCTGAATGAATGTGACATTTACGGCATTTATCGTTAAGTATTGTAGGATCTTTAATTATGTGCTTACGGTAATTTTTAGTGTTAATCACTTGATCTTGAATGGCGATCATGAAGCCTTCTGTTTCAGGAAATAAGCTACCTACTGTAAGCCATTTATTCGAAGCTATGGGGTCGATATGGGGTTGCTCTAGATCATGGGGATGCCTTCCGTGTAATACTTTCTTTTTCCATGATTCCATTCTAGCTTCGTTTGAGTCCTCTCCTATGTTCGGTGTCTCAGTATCTGATAAGTTTAGTGGGGTGAATTTTGAATCATTTCGAACTATTGCTTCATGTATGTCACTGTTGTTTGATTTTTTATGGAAAAATGATTTAAGGCTTAGTATTTGTTTCATCCAGAGTGTCATTATATTTATTAGACCTCTTCCTCCATTTTGTCTTTTTATCGACATTCTTTCTATAGCTGATTTCGGATGTAGGCAGTTACTTTTGGTGAGGGTTGTTCTGGTGGATATTTCAATGTGGTTTATGTCTGTTTTGGTCCATTTGATTATTCCGAAGGAGTAAGTTAAAATAGGTATTGCGTAAGTATTTATGGCTTTAATCAAGTTTTTACTAGTTAGGTGACTTTTACATATAACATTTAATCTGCGTTTGTATTCATCTTTAAGAGATGCTTTAATTTTTGTGTGATCTAACCCTTTAGATTGGTAATACCCCAAGTATTTGTATAATTCAGATGGCTCCATAGCTTTGATCTCATCTTCATTATTTAATTCGTAGTTACCGGCTCGGATTTTACCTTTTATTATATGTATAGTTTTACATTTATCCAGTCCAAAATGCATATTGATGTCTTTACTGAATTCTGCTGTAGTGTTAATTAGTGTTTTCATTTCTTTTTCAGATTTAGAATAAAGTTTGATGTCATCCATGTATATGAGATGTGATATGAGAGTGTCCTTATTATCATGTTTAAGGTGATATCCGGCTCTACGTTCCTGTAACATGTGCGATATTGGATTAAGGGCAAGGCAGAACCACAGGGGACTTAAGGAATCTCCTTGATATATGCCTTTTTTTATTATTATTTCTCTTGTTATTATATTTTTAAGATGTAGTTTAGTATTCCACATCTTCATAGTGTTTTCTAAGAATTGGATTATAACAGGATTAATTTTATAAATTTGTAAAATTCGGATTAACCATGAGTGTGGGACGCTATCAAATGCTTTCTGATAATCAATATAGGTGCAATGTAAATTTCTTTTATTTGATGTCGAGTGTCTATGAATTAATGAATCTATTATGAGTTGTTCCTTGCATCCCATGTGGCCCCGCCTACAACCCTTTTGTTCCTCTGCAAGTATGTTATTTTCTTCTATGTGTTTGGTGACTTTGTTTGTTATTGTAGATGTCAAGATTTTGTAGATAGTAGGTAGGCAAGTTATTGGTCGGTACTTTGAAGGTTGTTTAGTAAATTGACCTTTAGGCAGCATGTAAGTAATACCTTTAGTAATGAATGTTGGTGTACTTTGTTTTCCGTTGATTATAAGAGTTAAATTTTTAGCTAGAATGTTATGGAGTGTGTAAAACTTCTTGTACCAAAAATTGTGTATCTTGTCTACCCCCGGAGATTTCCAATTATGAAGACGTGACGTAACATCTTGGATGTCCGTTTCTGTAATATCATCGAATTCCATTTCTTTCAGCGTTGCAAATCTTTTTTCTTCCTCTCCTAGCCACTTTGCATCTTCATTGTGCTTTGAGTCTGACTCCCAAATACCGGCCCAGAACTGCTCTAATTCTTCTTTTTCTGGTATTTCTGTACATATATTATTAGTTTGTGTCTTCCCTGAATTTAAATGTCTATAAAATAGTTTTTCATTAGTGTAGAATTTATTATTATTATTATTATATTATTATTATTAGGGTAAACCCAACGGGCCTGTCGCCCTTACCCTGAAGGCCCACTGAGATGCCGTTTCACGATCCGCCTAAAGAACCCAGGAGTCTAAGAGGAAGAAAATACATGAGCTGGAAGGGCATTCCATGACTTAATGGCACGGGGCAGGAACGAGGAACTAAACCTCTTGGTGCGCGCCACCATCGTCTGTATGGTATGCGGATGACAACGCTGTCCAGCACGTGTTGTTCGGGAGAGGAAAGGAGAGGATGGGATTAGTTGGAATAACTCTTAAGAGCATTCCCCATTGTAGAGGCGGTAGAGAGCACTAAGACTGGCAATGTATCTACGTGGTTGAAATATGTGCTGTATGTGCCTAACATTCACTGAAAATACGTTAAACGGAATAGATAAACGGAATATTTACTAAAGTTCTGCCAAAAATACGTTGTGTGTAAA
The DNA here is from genome assembly GCA_031163375.1 of Conogethes punctiferalis. Taxonomy (NCBI): domain Eukaryota; kingdom Metazoa; phylum Arthropoda; class Insecta; order Lepidoptera; family Crambidae; genus Conogethes; species Conogethes punctiferalis. The sequence continues at coordinate 11,432,817 of CM062098.1, forward strand.
TACGATCTGACGTTGACTGTTCAATTACGAGCTGAAATGTGCAGGCGCCATTTTGAATTTTAAACTCGAACCGAATCCCACAAAGCCATTTATCATTAGAGGATCACGTCAGGGTAAACTTGTTTAAACAAACTGGACATCTATTTTGTTGTTTTTTTTTTTAGTTGCATACGAGCTTTGGACGGGTTGTTGTGTAAAAAAATAATGAATTTTAACTCTGGTACATGTTTTGCGATGTTTTTTAGCTTTGTGTAGGCTAAATTATTGTTGTGTCTCAGTGTTTATATTTGTATTTAAGTATAATTGTGGTACTTTCAAGAGAGGTAGGGCATAGCGAATCTTCGCTCGAATTGAGCCGCCGTCCAGGGAAGGACCTCCCCCTATAGAATACCGCAGTCAAATGACCTCTGGGTCGTGTTTCTGCTGGTGAGTAGGGTCTCCGGAGCTCGTGTAGGGTTGGGCCGGCATGGCAGTGGCAACTGACAGGTAACTAACCAGTTACTTGCCAGTTGTCACAGCGACTTGGGCTTCTCTTTCACTTTCCATCAGGCGTAAGGAAGCCATTATATCGAGCAACTATAAAAAAAAAACTTTCGTTGTTTTGATACTCATAACTCAAGTGCTTAAGCTACTTACTTTGGAATCGGAGCAATGTATGTGATGTTGTCTGATTTATTTATTATTATGTTTAAAGAAGGGTAAAATACTAAGTACCCTAAACCGACGAGCATAAGAAGAGATTGATGAATGTGGACGAAGCAAAAGTTGTGTGCTAGGAGCGTAGCAAAAGGAAGGACGTGGTCTTTGCCTAACCCTCTGGGGGAAAGGCGTGACGTTATGAATGTATGTATTTATTATAGTTAAATCGTTGCTTCACCTAGCCTGAGACAAGCATGCCAAGCTTTTAACACCCCCTTTTCAGCGACAGTGGTTAAAAAAGGAAATAACATCCCGCCTTGTCCTCACCGAGACATCGGAAAAATCATTTGAAATGGCCCGAAAGCCTCCCGACACACAATCGAATCCATTGTGCCTTCACTCCTGACCTCTCAACAATATTGAATCCATCTGTCTGAACCTGAACATTCGAGATGCATTCAAATTTGCACTCTCCCCCCTTCCAATATGATTTCAATCCGCTCACCCACCACCCAGCTAATGCTCTCCACAATTTCCGACTCTAATCCACGGTAACAAGACACTTTTCGCCGAATCACAAGTTTCTCGATTCGCTAAAGAGCTATCTCTTGAAATTTTTTTTGTTTGGAAATTGGTTGATCTTTTCTAAGATTAAACTCGGGGCCCGAAGAGGCGTAATTTGCATTCATTTCAATCTAAAATTGTATTGACAGTAATCTTTAATCTGAATCCGGGGATTCTTTGATTTTTTAGCGATACAGGTTGTTTGTATTGTATTAATCACCGTTTATAAAGGGTGCTGCTTACATAAAGAAACAGGTTTCCGGTACAGATAAATCTGTGCAGATCGGTACCGATCGGGATGTAAGGGAGCGACCTATCACCTTTTCGCTCCAAGCCATCCTCACCTGCCCGTGGTGCATTCTGCCGAACAACAAACGAGGCTCTGGCAAACCGACTGGTGGCGGTAAAACCATCACATAAATACCACAGGCCGATGACGGGCAACAGCGTCACCGGAGCAAGAAGCTACGCCCTGCGATCGCCAACCCGCCTGTCCAGCGTGGCGATTATGGGTATATCCTCCAGAAGTTTGTCCTAGGTGGCGAACAACTAGAGAGGCCTATGTCCAGTAGTGGACTGCAATAGGCTGATGATGATGATGATGATGACGGTACCGAGCGTTGCATGACTGCACGCTTACTTGCCCGGTGTCACAGCGACTTGGGCTCCTCTTTCGCTTTCCACCAGGTGGAGGGAAGCCATTATGTGTAAGTATAAACAAAAAATACTTACAAAAAGTGTCTTAGTAAGTTAATCAGTTGTCTAATACCTAGTTTGGAACTAGATGGCGTTGTATGATCCAGCATAGCATACCTTGAAGAAAACAATATACATGAGATTACTAGGTAAGCTAAAATAGTTTTAGCTACCGATGGTCGTGAAAGTTTCAAAGGAGGTTTGGCTAGCCTCCTTAGTAGGGGACATAAGTTTCCTACTAGTATAACAATTGCTTGAACACAAATTGCAATTTCTCACAAACTATTCCGGTAACGTCACACATTTGAGTTGGCTTCCATTAATCTCGCGACGGACACTGTGAGCCCACTAGAACACTTAGCTTACTAATTTCAGCTCCTGAATCTAGATCGAAGTAGCTTCGGTCTAATTCTAAGATAGGATAAGTTTGTTAGGACAAACATCACAGTGTTCTATTAGAGAGAATTAGTCGGTTAAATTTAAACTTGTATCTACATCCCATTCCGGTAAATTCCATTGTCTTATCTGACAGAAGTACTATTACGTGTAGAAAAGATGAATAGAGTAGACGTGAACCAACTCTCCTGGAAGGCAGGTAAGTACTCTAGAAGGTCTGTGTCTAAGGGAAAGCAATCGGATCTTGATCGGGAATCGGGTTACCCCTACAGAATTTTGAATTTTTGAAGTAGCAACCGCTTCATGCTTTTTCTATGGGAAAAGATTCACAAAGAAACTCTTTACTTTCCCGAAACTGACATGAACACTCTTGCTAATAAGTTAGCAGCCCCAAACTTTCAAAATATTCAGATTCCATTCTGCCATAAGAGAGATTTCCTATAAAAGGAGTTTCACAAAGAATTCCCTCTATACTCCCTCGAGACAACGTGAACTATCCCGCTGACTAAACGGGATAGAATTAGCTTCCATGAGTTCTAAATATTAAAAACAATCCAGATATCTACTTCATGTTTTCCTGAAGGAAAATTTTTAAAAAGATTTCCCTATTTACGAGACAAACATAAATTTTCTTGTTACGAGGATAAGCTGATAACCCCAAATTTTCTAAACCTTCTACAAATCTGCTTTTTTTTAATAGTGGCTCGACATAATGGCTTCCCTACGCCTTATGGAAAGCGAAAGCGAAGCCCAAGTCGCTGTGACAACGGGCAAGTAACTGGTCAGTTACCTGTCAGTTGCAACCGCCATGCCGGCCCAACCCTAACCCCCCACGAGCTCCGGCAACCCTATTCACCGGCAGAAACACGACCCAGAGGTCATTTGACTGCGGTATTCTATAGGGTGGAGGTCCCTCCCCGGACGGGCGGCTCAATTCGAACGAAGATTTGCTTTGTCCTACCTCTCTTAAAATACTCTGCTTCATACTTTCCTATAGAAAAAGTTTCACCAAGACTTTCCTCTTCAGTTTCCCGTCAAACATAAACTCCCCGACTAATAAGCTAACGAACCATGAAGACACCAGCCAACTAACGCAACAGCCAAGATTTAAATGCAGACCACATGTTTGAACACGACTACGGAAGAGCGGAACAAACAATACGAGAAAACAGCCACCAACAAAAAAAAACCATGCATGTTTCCATTTGGTCCGTCTAGGAATCCAATAACGGCCTTCGTGACATAGAAAATTCGACTTTACCTCGCCCAAGGTTAGATCCACATTTGCAAAACAAAATAGCACATGTTGGAGTTGTGGCTATTTAAGCGGATGGAATACGTCTTTCACTGCCAGCGTTGTACAACCCAGTGCATTGGAATTTCAATCTTGCCCGCAGTGTTTGTGATACATATTTGCTCGGACCCGGTGGTAACTTGAATCAATATGGCAAAGAGGATTGCGAACGCAGCCTGTCAATTTGAACTGCAAAATATTGTATGAGGTCATAATAAGAGTGAGACGCTTTAGTGCCTTAATGCCTTTGCTTTATGGCTTATTTCTGCTAAACTGCAGCGTTACATAAAGCGCTTTATGACCGTGTAAAACAATTTCGTATTCTCGAATGCAGAACATTTGGCGGGATTTAGTTCTACATGTAAATGTTGTACGAACATTACTAGAAATTCTGTGAAATTTGGTTGGCAAACGGGACGGCGATGTTTGCGGGCTAGATAAATGGTAGTGACTACCGGAGTTTATTGTTTTACTGGTACTTATGAAATATTAGCTGTGCGAGCGGCGTCGCACGCGTGGATATCGGGTTTCAATAATAACGAACTTCCATAAAATGGTGTCTTAATTTAAGTAGACCTCTAGCAATACATTGGCGTAAACCGCATTCAGTTCCATGCAGTAGTTTTTGCGTGATGCGCGTTCAAACACACAGTCACTTCCCTTCACTGCTTTGCTCCTATTGATTGTAGCGTGATGAAAAGTATACTATAACCTGCCTAGGAGGATGAAGAACAATTGTACCAAGTTTCGTTAAAATCCGTCCCGTAGTTTTTTTCTATAACGAACATACAGACAGACAGACAAAATTTTTAATGATTGCATTTTTTGCATCAGTATCGATTACTAATCCCTAAACCCCCTGATAGTTATTTTGAAAATATATTTCATGTACAGAATTGACTTCTCTACAGATTTATTATAAGTATAGATATAGATAGAAGATGAAATAAGGACAGATTTACCTGTTTGTTTATGTGAGTTGACCCTGCACTGGTCGGTACCGACCTGTTTCTTTATGTAAGCACCCTTAAAAACCAAATAAGTGAAAACATTTTTACGCCCGATGCTCTTTCCACCACACTCGATATTCACAGTCTGATTAACTACGTTTAATACGGACGTACGCGTCAGTCGCATCACAATCCCGCGCCACAAGCATCAATTTGAGTCAGATTAACGCCGATAGCGTTTAAAGCAAATATTTCTCTGGAACGGTAATGATAATCCTCGATACGTGTTAACTGTTCGATTTACTCGACGCGAGCTGGTTTATGTGGGCAGTTGAATTACGTCGATTGATTCGTTGGATTGCCAGGAATATTGGTTTTGAATGAACTGAACATGTTTGTGTCTGTGTAGGGATGCAAGGGAGCGCCCTATCATCTTTGCGACTCCAAGCCAACCTCATTTGCCCGTGGTGTAACAAACGAGGCACTGGCAACCGACTGGTGGCGGTATAAGCATCATAATTGAGGGCGTAGCTACGGCCCGAACTTCTTCTTTTGAGGATAAACTGTTTTCAAAACCAAAAGACACTTCTGCAAAACAAACCAATAATTAAGAGAGGTAGGGCATAGCGAAGATGACTCGGTGGCTCAATTGGTAGTGACCGCTGCCTTCTGAACCAAGGATCGTGGGTTCGATCCTCACCCGGGACAAACATTCGTGTGATGAACACTTGTGTTTGTTCCGTGTCTGGGTGTTTATATTTGTATTTAAGTATTTATTTGTGGTACCTTCGTTGTTCTGATACCCATAACACAAGTGCTTAAGCTATTTACTTTGGGATCGGAGCGGCGAATGTGATGTTGTCAGATATTTATTTAAATTAAATATATTTGTGTTGTGTTTCTCATGAAAAAGACACATCACAATAAGCGTTAAATAATCGAAATCACTCTTCACAAATCAAACAAAGCCTTCAAACAAATGATGATAAACACAAACGATTCACAGGCGTAATCAAATTTTAATTACATGAATTGTTGTTTCCATTGAAAAGCCGAATAACAAGATAACCCCCCATTTGGGTCGGAACATTAAGTCTATTCAATTGAAACTTGAAGTTAATACTGTTTACCATATTTTGTTTGGATGTTAAGCGCCTGTAGTGGTTGTATTAACATTTATATTTCCTTCTGAACACATTGACGATTTACATAACAAAACAAGAGAATGTCGTATATAATTTACCTACTTGGGTCTCTCTTTCGCTTTTTTTATAAGAAGAGCTTACAGAACGACTTCACTCCACCTGATGGTAAGCGGTCGTGAGGTCCAAAAGTTAGGTCGACAGGCACAATAGAACAAACCCATTGCGCCTGTCGCCCTCACCCTGAAGGCCCACTGAGATGCCGTTTCACGCCCCGCTCTAAAGAACCCAGGATTGTAAGAGGAAGAAAATACATGAGCTGGAAGGGCATTCCATGACTTAATGGCACGGGGCAGGAACGAGGAACTTTGGCGATCAGGCGCAAGAAGACTACTATACTGTGCCACTATATTGCCATTTATCCAACGCATTATGTATGATTTCGAAATGCTGAATTCACAAAATAAAACATACAAAATTACACTTTCGCGAAACGAAAATAATTACGTCATACGAATGATTTATTTAAATTGAGATAATCAGATATTCTGCTTTTCCGTGCCTACGTGGAATTATGTCAAGTATTCGCCAATTTGTTGCGAACATTTTGATGCAAATATGAAGGCAGCCGTGTGAAATGTAGTCATTTTAATTCGGGCAGAGATGGTATAAATGTTTGGTATGGCATATGACAGCATCTATACTTATAATAAATCTGTAGAGAAGTCAATTCTGTACATGAAAGATATTTTCAAAATAACTATCAGGGGGTGATTAGTGATCGATACTGATGCCAAAAATGCAATCAGTAAAATTTTTGTCTGTCTGTATGTTCGTTATAGAAAAAAAAACTACTGGACGGATTTTAATGAAACTTGGTACGATTATTTTTCATACTCCTGGGCAGGTTAAAGTATACTTTTCGTCATACTACAATCAATAGGAGCAGAGCAGTGATGGGAAATGTGGGGAAAACGGGAGAAATTTTTATCTGTATGTTTGATCGCACATCACGCGAAAACTACTGTATGGAATTAAATGCGGTTTTCACCAATGTATTGCTAGAGGTCTAACTTAAAATTTTGTGGAAGTTTGTTATTTTCGAAACCCTATATCCAAGCGTGCGACGCCGCCGGCATAGCTAGTAAAAACTAAAGTCGTTTCCGTGCCATAATATTTGGAAACAATACTCAGTTGTAAGAACATAATGTGTAGTTTTAGGCTTCGTTAAGGTTCTTTTACACGTTGTATACTTAATTGCCAGCTTGTACGATACTCTGGCTATACACCGACTGATTCCATAACGCGACAAAAATCACTCGGCGGAGTGTACATAATTATTTATGCACATCAGAAGAGAACTTTGATGACCTTTAAGCTCAGAATATCTTATTCTCAGACAGCAGCGATGTGGAAAGTCATTTATAGGGCTTAGCATAAAAATGTTTAATAAATTGCCTCAATGTATAATTGATCTACCCATTCAAAAGTTTAAATTATATATTAAAGGGTGTCTAATAAAGAAAGGTTATTACAGAATTGAAGACTATTTAAGTGATAAGACTGTATGGTCAACTGCCAAATAAGCGGATGCTGCTCGCCTGCACTTTATCATAATAAAATTATAACCATTTCATTGGTTGTTTATATAGAGTCATATGTAACTTCTATTCTATGTGAGCTACGTCCTTCAGTTAATTTATTCATTTATTAGTTTTATGATTTTGCCAAATATTTTATATTGGGGTAACTGGACTAGTCATGCTCACTAAAATGTTTCTGGGGTGGTGGCGCTGTGTGGCGGGTCGTTACATTCCCTCAAATATGGTTGAATGAAGCGATGGCTGGTACACACGTCATACTTGTGAACAGGTGCTGCCTTGGAGACTGGTCTACTCCTGATTGCCCTATATAGAGTATGTCAAGGTTAATTATTATTTTTTTATCTAATTTATAATTAATTTTTTAAGGCCCCAGACTGTATGACGTGGTCGTAGTTAAAAGTATGAATGTGATAATAATATTGTAAACACCATTTTGAAAAGAGCAACTACACGAGTTTCTTGCCGGTATCTTCTCGGTAGAACGCTGCTTTCCGAACCGGTGGTAGCTTCGACGATTTGTAAGTGTTTTTCATAAAAACCTATACAAATAAAGATTATTTTGACTTTGACTTTGACTTTGATCCATTTCACTTACAACACTTGCTATTTATATATGCGTACGGAAACTTCTATTTCCACAAAGTAACTCAAGTCAAAGTTCAACAAATCTCAATAACAAAACAGACAGCTCTTGGAAAGTCAATCTATTTAAATAAAGAAAAACAAAGCATTATCAAAAATTTCACGGCGATGGGAATTATCAAACCGAATTGCTTTATTTTATTATAATTGTCTAACTTAAAATTTAGGTACCATTTTATGGAAGTCCGTTATTAACCGACTTCGAAAAAAGGAGGAGGTTCTCAATTCGTCTGTATGTATAATATTTTTTTTTTTTTTTTTATGTATGTTCACCGATATTTCCGTCAATTATGGATGGATTTCAAAAATTTTTCGACAGTTCGACAGAGGACACTTTCGAGGTGGTCCCATTATCACCAAGTCAGGATCTGATGATGGGGTCCTGGAGAAATTGAGGGCAACAATCGAAAATTGCATGCTCATATGGTGTTTTTGTTACGTAATCATATTTTACTCAGGTATATGCTTCCGGGCGTCAACATCTGGTGCTGATGATGAAGCCACAGAACTCCTTAACGGTTAGGAGTTAGGGGACAGTACTGACATTGGTCGATATTAAACTAGGTAGTAGTATGTACTTATGCAGGGCTAATAGGGCAGGTGATTTGGTAAGTGATATGCTTGATTCTAGATCGCAAAGTCTTCACTTGACTTAAAGCAAAAATTTTCATTCCTAAGTAAAACTCTTAAGGACATTAATTAGCCTTTATTCAAGGTCACAGCACATTAACGCAACTAAAAATAGAGAAATAAAATTATTTAAAAAAAAAAAAAAAACCGACTTCAAAAAAAACACAAACGACCAAAACTAAAAAGCGATAAATAACGTAAGTAATTCTATCCTTAATACATAATTATTTAAATATTACAATTATCACTTATTTTTGAAGTCGGTGCCAGCCAAATAAATAAATGTATATTGTCGTGTGGATTTGCCGGTCGCGCGCGTCATACAACAACAGTCTACTTTAGGTACCTAGAGGCTGGCACCGACTTCAAAAATAAGTCATAATTGTAATATTTAAATAATATGTATTAAGGATAGAATTACTTACGTTATTTATCGCTTTTTAGTTTTGGTCGTTTGTGTTTTTTTTGAAGTCGGTTTTATTTTTTTTTTTAAATAATTTTATTTTTGAAACCCGATATCCATGCGTGCGACGCCGCCGGCACATCTAGTGATTAATAAATAGTATAAAACAAAGTCGTCTTTGGCGTCTGTCCCTATGCATGCATAGATCTTGAAAACTACGAAACTGATTTTAATGCGTTTTTTTTTAATAGATAGAAAGATTAAGGAAGAATGTTTATACAATACTTGCATATATTATTGCACCGCGCGATAAAATGTTCATTAAGTAAAAATGAAAACTACATATTCAAGCGCAAACAAAACTCATACTCTTGTTATTCCAATCTCTAATCTTTAGTTAAAAGATTCACCAACAAAATAAAATATTCAATTGCATAAAAGGCTTGTTACTTGTAACCGACTCTACCGTTAGTTTGATTAAAGATAAAAGTGAGCGACCACTCCGCCGATCGACATCAAACGGGGCCTGTTACTCCGAAACAATAGGAGTGGGTCGCGGGAGGGCTCGCCGAATCGAATTACACCGGCCGTCAGATGGACACCGAAGGAGGGTATGTACATAATGTATTAAGTTATGCGAGTGGAGCTCTGCGTTTAAATTACAAAACAAACACTGTTCTTTGGCGTGGCGAAGGTAATTTTGGTGGCACTAATAATATTTGCAACAGTTGTCATATTTGTAATGATAAATAAATAACCCAAGACATGCCACTCTAGGCCACACAGCTCCATATAGCCCCAAACTAAGCCAAAGCTTGTACTATTGGTACTAGACTACTCATAAAGTTAGATACTTTTTTTAAACAAATACACCTTTATATATAAGCACCCAAGACATAATACAAAGGTCATGTTCATAAACACAAATGTTTGTACCGTGCAAGAATCGAACCCACGACGAGAAGGTTAAGGGCCTTCTGAGCCAGGAGTGTCAGGTCACGTCAGTGCCAAATGAGCCATCGAGCCAGTCATACAGACACCAATACAAACAGACATGTTCATACACACAAATGTTTGTACTATATAATATTTGTGGGATCGAACCCACGACCCTTGGCCCAGAAGGCAGAGGTCACTACCAAATGAGCCATGGGGCCAGTCAAACTGCTTCCCCCGACTGCGTTTCTGTGTAATTTGAAAATGGCAGCTAAAATATCTTTTAGTAGTCCTAAAAAGAAAACATGTCCCAATTTGTACAATTGCACTACGAGTATAACGGGACACTGTTCGCATCTCACATCACTCTTAGGAATTCCGCACAAAAGGCTTCCTTCTAGTGAACATTTATTTTCTATTCGGTAAAGTAAACCCCTTTTTATTTGGGAGTAAAATAAAATAAATTGCTCGCATTCTATCACTCTGTTCCGGCCACCGACGTGAGTGTAATTGAAAAATGAACCTTTCTTCTTAACACGAGATTCTTTTCTATAGAATATTACTATTAATCGTGCATTTAGTGAAAATTTCGCAAATTATGTGTGAAAACCACAAAATCAGACAGGTGTTAAAATAAGATTTTCTCGTGTATAATGAATTCCAGATCACGACAGGGGCGTTTTCCAGAACATCCAGACATGAGACTATTTAGAAAAGTTAATTTCCAATCGAACCTGTGAATTGATTAATTGCAAATCAAAGAATAGTGTCATTAAAGAATAGTGTACATACAAATAATAATAATTATTTGATCTAATGGTTGTGGTTGATTGATTATAAGTGGGTTATTATTACGATCTAGACACAAATCACATAAGTTGAATCTTGTATATTAAGGGTACCGGGACACTACAAATAAATTTACTTAAGACTTTTTTTGTACACAAAAACACATTATACATTAGAAACACCCAAAGAGAAATGTTAATGCACACAAATGTTTGTACTGTACGGGGATTAAACCGGCTACCGCTGTAACAGAGCGTTCACTATCACTGAACAAAACTGATCACCTAACAGTACCAGTACTTCAAAACAATACTTAATCACTGCCGAAAGCCTAACATCTCAGATATTTTAAATAGCTAGACACTTTCGCTAGAGTAAATTACAAGCCAAGTTATGAGCTTCAGTAATTGTTCGAGGGTGTCTAATTTCCGTTGAAGTAACTTGACTTAGTGAACTAATTGTTATTAAATTTGAGTGCCTTTGTTGTTTTCACTCATCAGGAAATTGGCTTCATGAACTATTTGAATAAAGTTTACCATCGACTAGCGACCAGCTCTCGCTTCGCATCGGGTATTTTGGATTAACATCTCATTAAGTTACATTATTGGCGTTTAAATAAGGATCCTTATACTTTTCTAGAAATAAATACAACGCACTTAGGCGTGGTATAGGACGTTTTGTAACCGGTTGGGCTGATGGCCCTAGAAGAACTGCTGGTATAAAAAATAATGGTATCGGTCGGATGGGGGAAACCCGGGGTAGAGAAATGTAGCGCCAATGAAGGGAGGCCTACGTTTAGCAGTGAACAGAATAGGGCTGTTCATTGATTGAACAAATATAGCATTTGATATTTATGGCCAAATGTACCTTTAAAATGGTGAAAGCGTTAAAGAAATCATCACAGTAATTTTTGAGTTTATTCATTACAAACATACCCACATAAAAATACAAATCTTTCCTCTCTATATTATTAGTGTAGATAAAGATTTACCTAGCTGTTTCCATCATATCTAGGTCAATATAACATTGTATCCAATACCAAACTGTACAAACTAGTTCTATGTTTGCCACGTGTCGGAAAGTGTCCAATGGATGCTCTGACAAGTCTAGTTTGAATAGAAACTATGAACTATTGAAACCGATATTCTATTGGTAACAATTGTACGTAGACGACGTAATCGTTTGTGACAATACTGATGTCAGCTTGTATGAGCTTTGAATGGATGACACTATTGTTATCTTTCCATTTCGGGAATTGGGATGATGACTAAAAAATAATTTAATGTCCATCAGATAGATTAATGAAAAATATTGGATACGTATTTTTTATTTTGCCTCTTGTTCAAAAACTTACGAAGATACATTGATTTTAAATGTCACATGACGTCACGTTAGAGTACAAAATATACTCTAACGTGACGTAGTTAGCCCCCACTCCGTAACTTTAATGCGCTATATCTAAGTATTTTCTTGTTATTTCGACAAAACAAAAAATACGGGTCTTATATTTTTTTATTATCTAAGAGACGGACTAATTATTTTCTTCATTTTCATACCTTGTCATCATCCGTATTGATTCATGTTTAATGTAGTTATAGTACGTTTACAGTTAAATAGAGTTGTACAATATGTTGAAAGCTTTTGTAAGACCGGCCTTTGTACACACGACATTTTGGAATTAGTACAAACATGAAAACGTCTTCCTTATTAAGGTCAACGCAATCAATGATAAAGTGCTGCCTCTGACACTGTAGTGTTGCCTTTGAACATTTCTTTTTATGGTAGCTCGACATAATGGCTTCCCTACGCCTGATGGAAAGCGAAAGAGAAGCCTAAGTCTCTGCGACAATGGGCAAGTAACTGGTCCGTTGCCTGTCAGTTGCCACCACCATGCCGGCCTAACCCTAACCCCGCAAGAGCTCTGGAAACCCTACTCACCGACAGAAATACGACCCGGAGGTAGTTTGGCTGCGGTATTCTATTGGAGGAGGTCTTTCCCCGGACGGGCGGCTCAATTCGAGCGAAGATTCGCTATGCCCTACCTCTCTTTCCCTAACTTGGTACCAAATTTAAACTTAGTACCAAAAAGCAAAGTTTGGTTAACATAGTCAAATAAAGAGTTCAATTATGCCCTTAAACTTGCCGTTTAAACAGCGTCGTTATAGTATTTACTTAGTAAGGACTTTAATAACCCCCGTTTCAATGTTAATATTAAACTTGCAAAGTAATTTAGCGACTAAACATTGTAATGTGTGAATTGTGTTTACTTTGGAATGTTTGCATGACTCGTTCATGTCTCATCTCACTGTTTGGCTCGATGGCTCATTTGGTTACCAAGCGTCGTGGGTTCAATTGCCGTTCGAGACAAACATTCTTGTTACACAGGGATATAAGGAACCGATATTTTCGCCCCAAGCTACCCTGCCAAGAAGACGCAGCAAAATACTACTGGCTGATAACGGGCAGAAGCGTCACCGGAGCGAGAAGCTAAGGCCTACGATCTCCAACCCGCCTGCCCAGTGTAGCGATTATGGGGACCTCCAGGTGTTTGTCCAAAGTGGAGAGCCCTATGTCCAGCAGTGGACTGCGATAGACTAATGATGATTATCTTGAGACAAGAACTTACAAATCGTCTATACCTTAGAGAAAGAAAGAAGAAGAATCTAAGAGTGAATTTGACCACACTGAAAAGTGATGATGTGGCCTATAATGGACCTTACTTAGTTAAAACCAATCCAATCTAGCCTTATACAAGTTTTATTAATCAAATTATGTATAACTAGCTGTGCTCGCGACTTCGTCCGCGTGGAATAGTTATTTTTAGCCCGTTTTTTTTTTACATTTTACACTATTTCTTCGCTCCTAATAGTTGCAACGTGATGTTATATAGCCTAAAGCCTTCCTCGATAAATGGTCTATTCAACACAAAAAGGATTTTTCAATTCGGACCAGTAGTTCCTGAGATTAGCGCGTTCAAACAAACTCTTCAGCTTTATAATATTAGTTAAGATGAAAACCAGAGCATCGTCAAACACAAAAATTTCAATCCCAAATTCCGCAAAATCAAATTCTCATTTGAAAAAGTGGCAAATCACCGCAAAATAACCGCGCAGCCGTCATGGCGACTCAGCTGATCGCAGACGCGCTGCGATGGAGGGGTGAAAACTCATGATTCACGCAGATAAGGCGACCTTGGCTCGACGGGCCGGAAGCGGCGATTACGCGAGCGTCCGATACGATGGCGAAAAGGATATTTTTATGATCGTGCGCCTCCTGAGGTAACGTGATTTGTATAGAGGACTGTAGATAGGTGATCGGTAAAGTGACTTTATTTTTTAAACCGAGGGATGTGGAGGCGATTTCTATAGGGAGAAAATACTCATGTAGTGGACATTTGAGTTTATCCCATGTCTGAGTATTAATTCATATTGTGTTATACACGAATTTGTGTCATAAATTTGATTTCCTTAACGGAAACTTTCCGATCAGAGCGCCCGATAGGATGGCGAAAAGGATATTTTTATGATTATGCGCCTCCTGAGGTAATGTGATCGGTAAAATGACTTATTTTGTAGTGACTTTATCTTTTGAACCGAGGGGTGTGGATGGGAACTTCATACGAAGAAAATGCTCATGTAGTGGACATTTGTGTTTATCCTGTTTTTTTATAGTAGCACGACATAATGGCTGGAAATGGAAAGCGTAAAAGAAGCCCAAGTCTGTGACAACGGGCAAGTAACTGGTCAGTTACCTTACATTACCAGTACTGTGCGGGGATCATACCTAGGCGTCCTAGGCAGTCGATTTTATTTTAGATAAATATTCTTGCATCAACATTTTCTCAACTATCCCGCATTCTAGACAATACCCGGCAAATTCCGCAATGCAGGAATTAGCAGTCACAAGGCGCCTAGCCCTTTGGCCCCGGCATTCGGGAGCCGGCGTGCGGGATGCGGGCTGCGAGCCTCCTTTGTGTCAGACGCAGCCCAGCGCTTTTGGGGGTAGAATTTATGATCTGAATTTCGGTAGCCAGGGCGTAGAATAATATGCTGATTGGTGGATATTGTTGTAGCTTTTGTGTGCGGGCGAAGTGGGTTGGCTGTAGCTTACTTGTTGTATGTTTGAACGCGATTCACGCGAAAACTACTGCATGGAATTGAATGCGGTTTTCACCAATGTATTGCTAGAGGTCTAACTTCAAACTTTAGCACTAGGTATAGTTAGGTATCATATGGAAGTCCGTTATTTTTGAAACCCGATATCCACGCGTGGGACGCCGCTGGCACAGCTAGTCATATATAAAATCATTTTTCCAAAGTTTTGAGTGTAGTCGTTATGTTATTAAAAGTGCGACATAGTAGTATTCATTAACATTTAAAACAGAAACTTCAACCCCTCTGCAAAGGTCAAGATTCTTGGTAAATGCCATTAAAATAGCGCTTCCCTGTGGCATAATAGCGCTCGCCTGCCCTCGTTTAGCTAACTAACTAGAATCGCTTTAAACAATACCCAAAAGCAAGTATTTCTCGACAATTTCCGCAATGCAGGCACGGGCGCTCGCAGGACAGAAGACCTTTGCTACAAAACGGAATGTCTGCAGATGTAACAAATGAAGACGGTTGATATTATACACGTACTAAAGTTTTGAGACTAACAAAGTTGCTTGTAAAATACGAGTGCAGGTAGTATTTTGAACAGAATGTATAATTTATTTACCAGGTTTCATGCACAAAATAAAGGTCGCTCAAAGTTCTATGCAGAGAGCTATGCTCGGAGTCTCCCTGCGTGATAGAATCAAACAACCAAAGTATCCGAACAGAAGTCGATGGAAAAAGACCCTACGAGAAAAGGTGTCTCCTTCGTCATCATCAGCCTACTGCAGTCCACTGCTAGACATAGGTCTCTCCAGTTGTTCGCCACCTAGGGCAAACATCTGGAGGATATACCCATAATCGCCACGCTGGGCATGCGGGTTGGCGATCACAGGGCGTAGCTTCTTGATCCGGTGACGCTGCTGTCCGTTATCGGTCTGTGGTTCGCTTTCAATTAAAGGAACCACAGGGCGATGACGGGCAGCAGCGTCACCAGTGCGAGAAGCTACGCCCTGCGATCGCCAACCCGCCTGCCCAGTGTGGCGATTATGGGTAAATCTTCCAAGTGTGTGCCCAAAAAAGCGGACACCTAGAAAGGCCTATGTTCAGCAGTGGACTGCGATAGGCTGATGATGATGATAATAAAATAAAATAAAATAGTTTGTTTCTGCAAATCTATATATATAAAAGGAGAAACTGACTGACTGACTGACTGACTGACATATCAACGCACAGCCCAAACGGCTAAACGTAGGCACTTGAAATTTGGAAGGGACGTAGCTTAGGTACCGTAGGGGTGCACTAAGAAAGGAATTCCCGAAATTCCCACGGGAACGGGAATTAGCGGGAAAATCCTTTTGTATGAAAAATCTAAACCGCTTAAGTTAGACGCTTGAAATTTGGCATGCAGGTACCTTAGTAAATATAAAGTTTAGTTATAGCTGTATTTTGAGAAATTCCCACGGGAACGGGAGTTAGCGGGAAAAAACTTTTGTATGTATAAATTTAAACACGCGGACGAAGTCGCGGGCAAAAGCTAGTAGATTCATAAAACTTTTGCACGTCAAACTTTTTTCCTACCAGCACTTCGACGTGTAGCCTGCTGAGAAGAAGTGCCGTAACATACTCAACAGTTAGTCTTTTTTTTTTAATATATAATACAATACAATAATATCGTTTTAAAAAACGCAAGCGAGCAGACTATCATGTCCATGTAATTTTGTCATCCATGTCATAATGATGACCTGCACTATGAAGGATCTCTACCAGGCAACTGATAGCGATTTTTTCGAGAGGTTTTGTTTGGGGCATGTGTTATCACATTTTGGTTAGCTACAACATAATGTTATGACAAAGAGCGTATTATCCGGCCATCCAACGGAGCATTTGTCAAAAACACGAAAATACGAGCCAACTCGATTAGGAAACATTGGACTTGAAAAATATTGTATGTTTTTTTTATATTTTACTGGCTCGATGGCTCATTTGGTAGTGAGTTAGTGACTTCTGCCGTCTAAACCAAGGGTTGTGGCTTCGATTCCCGCACAGTACAAACATTTGTGTTCATGTACATGTCTGTTTGTATTGGTCTGGGTGTTTACTATGTGAAATATGTATTAGCTTCGGCTTAGTTTGGGGCTAGGTGGCGATGTGTGGCCCAGCGTGGCATGTCTTGTGTTATTTATTTAAACAAAATATCTAAGTAAGTTTACCAGTTGTCTAGTACCCATAGTACAAGCTTTGGCTTAGTTTGGGGCTAGACGGCGCTGTGTGGCCCAGCGTGGCCTGCCTTGGATTCAAAAAAATAAAAATACGATGAAATAGAGTAACTAGCGAGGTTTTAGTCAGTAAAAAACTTGTGAGTTATTCTGTTTTTTTAAATAAATCAATAATAAATCGATATCAGTCAACATCGAGGTACCTGCGATGTTCTGATACCGTTAACGCAAGTGCTTAAACGTAAGTAAGTAACTTTGGGATTGAAGCAATGTTTGTGATGTTGTCTGATCTTTTAATTTGAAAATGTTGTCTTGTCCTACATGTACGAAAGTTTCTTATTCTCATGTTTATTTAGCAATAATTTTTGTCATTAAAACCAAGCGCTACGCTCAATAATCGTCTTTCAGTGCGCGGCATACTTTCAAACGGCGCATCCTTGTGTTTTTGACAGACGCTTTGTCGGCCCCGAGCTTTGTTCAGACGATTCTGTTTGATTTCCACATGGGTAAGCGGGGAAGTGGGTAAGCGGGTAAGCGCCGACTGACAGATATCATAATATCCTGTACGGATTCGGGATGATCGCCGCTATGTAACGAGTTTATTGTTAGCGACGCGGGCGGCCGAGTTTTTGTATCATTTCATTTATCTCCCATTTTATCAAACTTTTCACTGCAATTTTTCCGCTGTAGGAGTTGAAGTTTTGAACATCTCAACGCCTACATGCGCTTATTTAATCATCATCACAAGAAACACGGTAAAAATTCCGTTCATTATAGTTATATACAGTTAGGTATTGGAATTGGGCATTGGAATGCCCTTCCAGCTCATGTGTTTCCTTCTTCTTACAATCCTGGGTTCTTTAGGCGGGGCGTGAAACGGCATCTCAGTGGGCCTTCAGGGTGAGGGCGACAGGCGCAATGGGCTCTATTGTGCCTGTCGACCTAACTTTTGGACCTCACGACCGCTTACCATCAGGTGGAGTGAGGTCATCCTGAAAGCTCTTCTTATAAAAAAAAAAAAAGGTATATTATAAAGAGGAAAGATTTCGAAGAAGTCATAGCTGTTCGGAAAGACTGTCGCAGAGAGTTGGTTACACAAAACCGATGCGCGAGGCAAGAAGTTCCTGTTAAAACAGTTTAACAATGAGAAACGTGGTTTTGGCAAGTCTAATAACAGTTCGACAGTCGTTACCCCCAAATTTAGGCCGCCCCTTAACCCCTAAATTCCATCACATACGAATTAAATTCTTCAATTTAGGGATTTTCCAGACAATTTCACTCTAAAAGAGGTATTAATTAACTCTGTTAAAGGCGAGTAAAAGTACTAGAATTGAGCTTAATTAAAATAATTGACTCATTATGGATTAATTACTTTTGATATCTAAATATGCTTTGTCAGCATCATCAGCCTATCGCAGTCCACTGCTGGACATAGGCCTCTCCAGTTGTTCGCGACTTAGGGAAAACGTCTGGAGGATATACCCATAATCGCCACGCTGGGCAGGCGGGTTGGCGATCGCAGGGCGTAGCTTCTCGTTCCGGTGACGCTGCTGTCCGTCATCGGTCTGTGGTATTTAGCTACGCCTTCAATTGTGATGGTTATACCGCCGCTAGTTGGTTGTTACCCTAAGTGGCGAATAACTGGAGAGTCCTATGTCCAGCAGTGCACGGTGATAGACTGATGATGATTAGTGGTAGAAACATTATCCAGTCAACCTTTCGTCCATGCGGAGAGCAGATTTATGCAAACGTGAATGTTCTCATTGAATGTCTTTCTAAAGCATACATCGAAACTTTACTCATCTTCTCGACCCGACTCGGTAAATATGAATCGCATCTCTCATAAAATCGCTTCATTGCATCCAACTTTAAGCGCTGCACTTTTGCAATTAGCTGCTGATGAGTTCGTGAGCAAATGTAATTGATGCTAGCTAGTGTAGTTATATTAAGATGAACTGCAGACTACTGCTGATATGCTTGTAGAGAAATGCCAATAAAACTCTTTAAAATTTAAATAAAATAAATAAAAATAAATAAAATAATTTATTTCTGCAAATAGATTTACAAGTAAATTCTTTTGCACGTCAAACTTTTTTTTCCCTACTAGCACTTCGACGTGATAAGGATGAGGTCTGATGAGAAGAAGTGCCGCAAGAAACTCATCAATTTTGGCTTTTTTCAAAAATATACATAATCATCATACTGTTGATGTCATACATTAATAATAATATTTAAAATTTTATATAAATTATGGTTTTGCTTAAACATACTGCGTTCTCTTTATACACTCACCATACACAAGTCTGCTCTCAACATGACCTAAAGGTTGACTAGTAGAGAATACTCCTAGCATTTCAAACCATTTTGTGCAATTTTTAAATAAATAAACATTAATAAAAGAATACTAACGGCATTTCAAAATAAAAGTCTATACAAACATTCGAACGGGCACAACAAATACAAAATAACAATATACTGACCCAAAGCTATGTATTATCAAGTACATTCCTCTTACATTTCGTAACGGTAATGTTTTCCTGTTGTTTTTTGTTAGTTTCGTGGAAATATTTCGGTTTCAGAGGCCGGTACTCTTGATAATATTTGTATTCTTTATCTTTAAGGTCATAAACAAAACGAGTAAATATTAAAAAACTAGCTGTGCTGGCGGTGACGCACGCGTGGATATCGGGTTTCAAAAATAACGGACTTCCATAAAATGGTACCTAAATTTTAAGTTAGACCTCTAGTAATACATTGGTGAAAACCGCATTCAACTCCATGCGTAGTTCTCGCGTGATGCGCGATCAAACATGCAGATAAAAATTACGGAAACACAACTCGGAGGTCATTTGACTGCGGTATTCTATAGTGTGGAGGTCTCTCCCCGGACGGGCAGCTCAATTCGAGCGAAGATTCGCTATGCCCTACCTCTCTTAAAGACAAAGAATATAAATACATTGAAAAATCAGCGTTGAATTACACCGTTAGATGACAAAGCAAACGTGTACCCAAAAACAAAATACAAAGCCTCTTCATCAAACCGAAACAGTAAAGTGTTTAATCACAAATAATTGGAGTTGCCAACAATTAATTCGGCTAATATTCTTTCGTTGAACAAGCGCTGCCAAGTTTTATGTTAATTCGAAATTATTTGCGCACCTCTCGGCGAAAAAGTAACAAATTTATGTTAATTTCAGTTTATTATTTAAAACATTTCGTTGTCATTAGTCAGCGGAATTGGTTTTGTTTTGTTTCGTCCGTACAGAAGTTTTAATCTATCGATTTTGTGTAAGATTGTTGGATAACTCTTGATGCGAAAGTGTTTAATTTTATTAATACTTGGCCGACAGAATTTCGACTATAATATTCATAATTAAAAGTCGCTTTGATAATGGGCTAATCTATAAATGCTTGTCAATTATGACCATGACTCATTTCGTTCTGATAACAGGATTCTTAAAGACGAACGTGAACAAAACGCCGTCTATATGGCTGATCTATTTGACTGGCTCGCTGGCTCATTTGGTAGTGACCTCTGCCTTCTGAGCCAAGGGTCGTGGGTATTGGGTTCGATTCCCATATAGTAAAAACCTGTGTTCATGAAGATGTCTGTTGTTTAGCCAGCTACCTGTCAGTTGCCACAACTATGCCGGTCCTAAGATGCTTATCACGATCCGTTTAAACTGTAAGTAGTGTAAACTCACGAGAAATAAGGTTTCTATAAAATATCTTTCAAAGAAACCCTCTCTTATGCCATCATTGTCTGCGCATTCAGTTACCCTAGAGACCCCTTCACGTCTACCCCTAGATAGTGTACCCCATTGTACAGGGCTGAGCTGAATCATAATTAGCACTCGGTCACCCATTGTTCGATTCCGGCTTTTGTCGTCGGAGACAAAGGTTAATGCTTACAAATTGTGTCGCGTGTCTATTGATTTGAATAGTATTCAATTGTTGATATTACGTTAGAGTAATGAATTTTTTAGAAAGAAAAAAATAGCGTTAACTACTAATCACAGCGTAATATACAGAAGACGCACAAAGACAGATAAATAAATAAATAACCCAAGACATGCCACGCTGGACCACACATTGCCATCTAGCCTCAAACAAAGCCAATGCTTGTACTTTGGGTACTAGACAACTGATAAACTTACTTAGCAAGATTACTTTTTTTTTTATAAATAAATACATTATAATCAACACCCAGACCAATAGAAACAGACTTGTTAGTGCACACAAATGTTTGTACTGCGCAGGGATCGAACCCACAACCCTTGACTCAGAAGGCAGAGGACCAAATGAGCCATTGGGTCATTGAACAAGTATTATACCTATTACTCATAAAAATACAATGAAAAATGTTTCGAGACTTGAATGGTCCGGCGCATTTTTTTCTTTATTTTTTAACCAGACAACAATGTATATAAATGAAACATTTCTTTTCTCATATATTTAAAAATTACGCTACAGAAATAAATCTTTCATCTATTTTCCCTGTTATTGACAATTCTTATGATAACACAGGAAATTGAGAATACGGTAAAGCAAATATTACACAAAAGAAAGATAACATTACATACATTGACCTGATCCCGAAGAAAGGAGCTCAAATAATTTGTTATGGAAATCGAAGCAACATAATTATTTATGTTAAATATGTTGCTTCGATTTCCATTAATCTATGTTTTGATTATGTTAAAAAAAACATAAACTTTTCATACTGACTGTACCCATTTGGGTACAGTCAGTATGAAATAAGTTTATGTTTTTTTTTATACCACAAATGTGGCAACCATACCTACGGCTCGCTTGATGTTAAACGGTTACAACAGCCTAAGGACGCCTGCAACACCAGGGGTATCAAACGCGCGTTGCCTCCGGTTGCCGATGCAGTACTCACCCTCGAGCTACAGAAACCCAGTACAAAAACAGTTGTCAAAACGAAGTAAGCAGACACCCTAGAGGATGGTGATTATTATTCTTTTCCATCATCATCATCATCAGCCTATTGCAGTCCACTGCTGGACATAGGCCTCTCCAGTTGTTCGCCACCCAAGGCAAACACCTGAAGGATATACCCATAATCGTCACCCTGGGCAGGCGGGTTGGCGATCGCAGGGCGTAGCTTCTCGCTCCGGTGACGCTGCTGCCCGTCATCGGCCTGTGGTATTTAGCTACGCCTTCTATCGTGATGGTTTTACCGCCACCAGTCGGTTTGCCAGAGCCTCGTTTGTTGTTCGGTAGGATGCACCACGGGCAGGTGAGGATGGCTTGGAGCGAAAAGGTGATAGGTCACTCCCTTACATCCGACACAATCCCTTACATTCTTTTCCGTGACCGCACAATAAAGTTTGAGTATGGAGTAGTTAAGAATTTCTCCGGTTCGTTATTACAAATTCAAAGAAAGGAAAACTGAAACCCGTCCAAGTGTTCGCAATGAATTATTTTAATGGCTTCGACCCGACAACAGCCATTACCAACTTCGGGACTTCGCGCTTCATAACTTCGCTTCGTAATTTCGCTTCGTAACTTCGCTTCGCTCTTTGAGGAGACACTGCACACACATATTGGTAGCTCGGCAGCGCTTTGTATGACTATTGTATTTTATGTGCAACTTCTGAATATGTTATAGAATCTTGTGAATATTTTAAGTAGGAACTTATGTGACCGACTTGTGAAATTATTTGGTTGCAATAGAACTGATTTTACAATTGATAGATAAAGTTTCACAGCCTGAATATTTATTTGCTTGGTGGCAAGTATTCATATGGCTCGCCTGCAACACCAGGGGTATCTCGCACGCGCGTTGCCGATCCTAATCCCCCGGCTGCCAATGCAAAACTCACCCCATGTGCTCCAACCTACTACACCAGCAGAAACACGACCCAAAGGTCATTTAGCTGCGGCATTCTATAGGGTGGAGGTACTTCCCCGGTTAAAGGTAATACGATTGTTTACATTATATTGACCGATAGATATATAAAGATATATTACTAAGTGACGTCGTGTCATTCCACCTTTTATCAGTGCTACAAACATATACATATTACAACATAATATTAACGATTGGACACGCAAAAACAAACGTTTTCCTCTATGAAAAGCGACTCCACTACACTTCCGAAGGCCTATACCAAAAGAACCACTGCGCCAGTCGGTACATTAAACAGAGTTCAAACTTATCGCAAGGTAGATTTACATTCCTTGCTTAGCACAACATTAATTATATCAACTTTGAAAGAAGAATGGAATCTCCAAGGCATCCCTTTGAGCGAAGTGGACCCGCTCAGACTATGTACTATGTAGCAAAAAGCTAGCTAGCACTTAGTAGACTCGCTAAGAATTCTTTAGCCGTGTAACTCTCCGGAGTACGCGAACTATCCGCTCATCGAGCGTTCTAGTTCGCGGGAACTATTCGTTATAAGAACTGGTGAATTTTTGATGTTCGTCTTGTTTATGAAGCGCTGTTGGTATTTTAAGCTTTCGTAAGGAGTTAGTTGGTGGGTGTTTATTTTGTTAAAGTTATGATAAGGGATGTAAGGCAGCAACCTATTTCGCTCTAAGCCAACCTCACCTGCCCGTGGTGCATCCTGCCGAATAACAAACGAGGCGCTGCCAATCGACTGGTGGCGGTATTACCATCACGATTAAAAGCGCAGCTAAATACTACAGGCCGATGGCGGGCAACAGCGTCACCGGGGCGAGAAGCTATCCCTTGCGATCACCAACCCGCCTGCCTAGCGTGGCGATTATGGATACATCCTCCAGATGTTTGCCCTAAGTGGCGAACAGCTGGAGAGGCCTATGTCCAGCAGTGGACTGCGATAGGCTGATGATGGTGATAAAATATATGATATAGATGACGGAAACCAAACACCTTGTAGGCATTTAAGTAAGTAGGTAACTTTGTAATTTTATGACAGTTCCTAGTGTCCTACTGACAGCAGCTGCAGACAATTTTTCCCAATCAACTATAATATATCCTACTTACGTGTTATCCACTTTTACTCTTCTATTTTTGATGTCGTTTCACAAAACACAATGGTACATACCTGTAACAAATAAAAATACGTTGAGCTTTTAAAACACTGAATCCCAATCGAATACGAAATAATAAGAATAAATAATGTCCAAGCTTCGGCTTAGTTTGGGGCTAGACGGCTATGTGTGGCCCATGAAACATGAAGCCACTATGAAACTTAGGAAGCCACTATGCTGATCCAATATAAAACAACAGCATTTTTTTGGAAAAAGATCCGAATTCAATATGATTCTTCTTCTTTAGAAGTCGGTAAATTTAAAATAAGCCATCATATCCCAGTTTTCAATAGCCGAAACCATAACACAAATTCCTCACCGTCCCCGCTTCATTGTGCCCTCTTACCAAGCGCCATAACAACAAATCAAAGGCACCTCGAGCGCCGAACTTCCTTCCGTCATAAATCTCGGCCGTGCCTTTTTGTAAGGCGACTCCTTGATACAGATTGCAACTATAAATACCGACAAAACTGCCGGTTTAAAGAGGAAAGATTGAGGTAAGTTTGTCACTTTGGTAGAAATACTGTGGAGGAAGGGGACGGTGACTTTATATAAATAAATATATACCACCAACAAACTTAAGCTTTTACGTGCTTTGAGTAACCGAATCGACCCATCATCTTTTCGCTCAAAGCTACCCTCACTTGCCCGTGGTATATCTTTCCGAATAACTAAAGAAGTTCTGGCAAACGACTGGTGATATAACAACCAAAATTGAAGGCGTAGCTACACACCACAGGCCGATGACGGGTAGCAGCGTCACCGGAGCGAGAAGCTACGCCCTGCGATCGCCAACCCGCCTGCCCAGCGTGGCGATTATGCACAAAGCCTCCAAATATTTAACAGAAATTGGAGAGGCCACGTGAACATTTGGAGAAGCCTATGTCCAGCGATGGACTGCGATAGGCTGTAGGAGTATCGTCAAAAAGTCTCTATGTCGGGGACAAACAAAAGAAGCATAGCTACTGATCAAACGATCAACAATAGCTTTTTAATTGAAAGCGCACACGCCAGCCCGCCTGGCTGGGTGACAAACACGGAATACCATACGCACACACAATAATTGTGTGTGTTCGCAACGGAATAACACGCCGCGACGGCTAACGACTGTAGAATTATGCAAATGTGCTCCGAGTGCTTTATGGTAATGTCTGTGTTGTACCAACAACAATCTCCCCCCTCCCCCCCTACAGTTACCGCGGCTGGCGAAGTGGAGGGACAGGCGGTGAGTCTCAAGCGTCGTCTGACAGATTTATATAAATATAGTCATAGTACAAGTGTTTAAGGAAAATAGTTTGCAAGTTATATTAATGCAGAAATAATTGCGGGTTTCACCACTCAGATGTGCCTTTTTTGTGGGCGTTGCCTGATGTGTGGGACTCACACCTCTAAGAATGGTAAGGCATACCCACTAAATCATCTGTGTCGCCACTAGGCAACAATTTGCAGGGATACGGGTAGCGTCACCGGAGCGAGAAGCTCCGCCCTGCGATCGCCAACACTGTGAGGCCAAAGCGTGGCGATTATGAGCAGAGTCTCCAAATATTTGCCCAAAGTGGCGAACAACTATGATGACGGGATGTAAGGGAGCGGCCTATCATCTTTTCTCTCCATCCATCCTCAACTGCCCGCGGTGCATCCAGCCGAATAACAAACGAGGCGCTGGCCGAACCGACTGGTGGCGGCATAACCATCACAATTGAATGCGTAGTTAACCACAGGCCGATGACGGGCATCAGCGTCACCGGAGCAAAAAGCTACGCCCTGCGATCGCCAACTCGCCTGCCTAGCGTGGCTATTATGGGCTTAACCACCAGATGTTTGCCCAAAGTGGCGGATACCTGGAAAGGCCTATGTCCAGCAGTGCACCGCCACCAGTCGGTTGCCAGCGCCTCGTTTGTTATTCGGCTGGATGCACCACGGGCAGGTGAGGTTGGCTTGGAACGAAAAAGATAATAGGCCGCTTCCTTACATCCGTAAGGCAGATTCTACTGCTTTAAAATTAGGCAGGCAGTAGGGTCGGCTCTAGGGAGTCGCCCTCACCCTGAAGGCCCATTGAGATGCCGTTTCACGCCCCGCCTAAAGAACCCAGGATTGTAAGAGGAATGAAACACATGAGCTGGAAGGGCATTCCATGACTTAATGGCACGGGGCAACAACGAGGAACTAAACCTCTTGGTGCGCGCCACCATCGTCTGGATCTGACAACGCTGTCCAGCACGTGTTGTTCGGGAGTGGAAAGGAGAGGATGGAATTACTCTTCGGAGCATTCTCCATTGTAGAGACGGTAGAGAACACTAAGACTGGCAATGGACTTCATGCAACGGTGTGGCTGTTGCCCTGTCACGCCCCATTGCATCTGAGGCCACTAGACCACCGAAGCATTCAATAACACCAACATGAAAATCCACTTGTGTGTTTTACCTCCATTCCCAGTAGTGATTGGTCCGCGTAATCGTGTTAACACCGCACGCGACACTCTATATTCCACATTTATTATTGAATTCACTGGTTTTTAGGTCACACGAAAATTGAATTTAGTTTACAATGTACAAAGTGCACTTTTCTATTAAAAATTGCGGCTTGTTTTTTGGGAAAAACTTTTTTACGCACCGCATACAAATCTACTCTCAGCACGACTTAAAGGTTGATCGGTAGATATTGCTCTTAACGTTAAGTTTGCCAAGAAATGGTATCTTTCCTAAATTTCATTTACCCCATCGGTTGTCGGTTTCATACTAAACTTGATCATCATCATCATCAGCCTACCGCAGTCCACTGCTAGACATAGGCATATCCAGTCGTTCGCCACTTTGGACAAACATCTGGAGGTTTTACCTATAAGTCTTCTGGACAGGCAGGGCATAGCTTCTTGCTCCGGTGACGCTGCTGTATATCATCGGCTTGTGGTTCTTTAACTATGGCTATACTGCCACCAGTTGGTTGCCAGAGCATCGTTTGTTATTCGGCAGGTTGCACTACGGGCAGTTAAGAATGACTGGGAGCGAAAAGATGGTAGATACATACTCTTATATCGTGACTACAGACTATCTTCTATATCTTCTTTTATCTATACTTATAATAAATCTGTAGAGAGGTTAATTCTGTACATTATATTATACATTTACAAAATAATGATTAGTGATCGATACTGATGCCTGTGTCTATCTGTTTGTTCCTTATAGAAACAAAAACTACTCAATGGATGTTAACGAATCTTGGTACGATTCTTCTTCATACTCCTGAGCAGGTTATACTATAGTATATTTTTCATCTCGCTACAATCAATAGGAGCAGAGCAGTGAAGGAAAGTGTTGGAAAAATGGGAGAATTTTTTATCTGTATGTTTGAACGCGCATCACGCAAAAGCTACCGCATGGAATTGAATGCTATTGCTAGAGGTCAAACTTAAAATTTAGGCAACATTTCATGGAAGTCCGTTATTTTTGGAACCCGATATCAACGCGGGCGCAGTTAGTTCTGGTAATAAAATTATAGGGACCTTTGTTACTTTACAAGATGAATGTGAATTATCTAGCTCGCTTATTTATTATTTTTATATTTACTAAAGTTTCATCTTGTTGTAACAGCCCTATAACAACAAACTAGAGAGGCATGTTGCCCAGAGCGGTCGATATTCAAATGTCGCCGTTGTCCCCTGTATTTAGTTGTAGAGTCCCTGTTTGGGGACAAGCCTCGGCCACACTGCTTACGTAAGTTATTCAGGAACCTCGTTCAGTGATAAGAGGCGTCTCAAATATAAGTACTTTGAGAATAATGATCTAAATATATAAAAGGAGAAACTGACTTGACTCACTGACTGACATATCAACGCACAGCCTAAACGGCTAACCGTAGAGGTGCACTAAGAAAGGAATTCCCGAAATTCCCACACAAACGGGAATTAGCGGGGAAATTCTTTTGTATGAAAAATCTAAACCGCTTAAGTTATACGCTTTAAATTTGGCATGCAGGTACCCTAATGAAAGTAAAGCTTACTTGCAACGCGATATTACAAAATTCCCACGGGGACGGGAGTTATTGGGAAAAAACTTTTGTATGTAAAAATCTAAACACGCGGACGAAGCCGCGGGCAAAAGCTAGCACTTTGTATAAACATAACTTTATTGCACGCCACACAATATTCTGGACAATGGCTGGCAAATCCTGGATGCGAGAAGCCCAGGACGAGACAAAGTTGCGAACAATTTATTCGACTGACGCTTTGGCCCAATTGGTAGTGACTCCTGCCTTCACAATCAAGGGTCGTGGGTTCGATCCTCACCCGGGACATATATTCATGTGATGAACATTTGTATTTGGTCCGTGTTTGAATGTTAATATTGGTATTTAAGTATTTATTTGGGGTACCTTCGTTGTTCTGATACCCATAACACAAGTGCTTAAGCTACTTTGAGATCGGAGCAATGTATGTGATGTTGTCTGATTTTTTTTTTAATAATAACGTAACCATTGACGTCATATCGACTAGGTAGTATGTAAGTATTAAAATAAAAAGTCACAACACATTTGTGACTACATTGAAGGGAAACGATATGGCGTGGGCGGTGAGACGCTGGCGGGACACGCCGGCGCCGCCCGTGACCTATTTATGGGGCACGGCATCTGTTGTTAAGGCTCAGATAACGTGGTACTTACTAGTGTTAAGAGACAATGGGTATTGAACATTATCATCAGCCTATTGCAGTCCACTGTTGGACATATGCCTCTCCAGTTGTTCACCACTTAGGGAAAACATCTGGAGGATATAACCATAATCGCCACGCTGGGCAGGCGAGTAGGCGATCGCAGGGCCTAGCTTCCTCTTCAAGTCATCAGTCTTTTTGTTTTTTGCTACGCCTTCAATTGTGATAGTTATACCGCCACCAGTCGGTTACCCTCGTTTGTTATTCGACAGGCAGGATGCACCAGGTGCAGGTGAGGTTGGCTTGAAGCGAGAAGATAATGGGCCGCTCCCTTACACCCCGTAAGAAACAACCGACTTTCTTGGTTGGTTGTAAAAACAACCTATGATAGTAATGGTAAAGTACCACCATAACACAATAAACGCAGTGCTACGGCTTGCTACGCCGTAGCAAATTGCTACGACGTTCGTAGCTTTGGTGAATATGTCACCGGAAAATAGCAAGAATCGTAAGTTGATCAATTTCCTAGGTAGTTGATTAACTTCCGGAAAATAATAAACGGCAGTTGAAATGTATTATTTAACGTATGTATTTTAGTAAATTGATCTTTTACGGGGTCTTGCCGTAAAATCATCCGACGAAGGTGAGGTGAACGTTGATTGGTTCAATGGCTCACGTGGCGTTATCCCGGCAACCAATCAGGGAACAGTGTATTAAGTTACGGGTAATAGTGCACCGTTAAATAGTACATTGAGCAACGATTGGCCCATTTGAGTACGATTTTACATGTGTCAAAACCGTAAATTATTAAATGACTGTCAGGCTACCGTTAATTGATCAACTAACTGAAATCCATTGCGTTAAATAAAACATTTCAACTACCGTTTGTTATAATCCGAAAGTTAATCAACTACCTAAGAAATTGATCAACTTACGATTCTTGCTATTTTCCGGTGACAGATACACGACGTATTCTATGCAATAGGCCTGTAGCCGTAAAAGTCCGTCTTTTGGATTGTTCAAAAATAAAAGACACGTATTTTTTCATTTGTAAATTAGACCAAAAATGACAAAAATATAGCCCGTTAAAATAACCCATAGTACAAGCTTCGGCTTAGTTTCTCTAAGTGTCTAATATGTATGTAGTAAATCAAGGGTCAAAACGCTCGATATTATGATTGAGAGCGTTTGTCGTAGCGTCGAGCAATTACCGCTCGCATTGTGCTCTGTCCGGGCGCGTTGTAGGCTCTGTCCGGACGCATCTGCCGGCTTTGTCCGGTGGCGGTATAGAGCGGGCAGATGACGATGTGAATTAGATTGGTGGCGTCAATCAGATCAAGGGTGTAAGCTTTGATATTCAGGCTGAACGGGAATATGGGGCTGTTACTGGGTATCTAGTGAAAGGTTAATTAATTTATTGCATAGAATTTTCAACTAATAGACCTGTTGCCGTTAAAAAGTAATTAGTCCGTCTTTTAAATTGTTCACAAATAAATAAATAAATAAATAACCCAAGACATGCCGCGCTGGGCCCCACAGCGCCATCTAGCCCCAAACTAAGCCGAAGCTTGTACTATGGGTACTAGACAACCGATAAACTTACTTAGATACTTTTATTTGTATATAATTACATAGCAACACCCAGACCAACACAAAAAGACATGTTTATGCACTCAAATGTTTGTACTGTGTTGGGATCGAACCCACGACCCTTGGTTCAGTAGGCGAAGATCACTACCAAATGAGCCATCGGGCCAGTCCTGTAACACGTCAAACATCCATGGTCACCGGTGACCAGCAAACAATAGTTATTCTATTGTGTCTAGTTTCTCGACAAAGCCTTAAGTAACAGATCATTCGCAAACTCCGGCTAGTCGCACCTCCAGATAAGCCCCGGGGGCCGAGTTGGTTACGAATTCATTACAAGTTGCAGGTATCCGGCGGTTGTCCCTACACCCCGCCGTACAACTTAACACGCCTTGGACCGTATCCTTTGAGTACTTATTGCACTGGGGGACTAATCTTTGATCATTATTGCGCTCTGATCTGTGAGCCCGAGGAGGAAGACGCCATACATATGTCCATCAAAATTTATAATAAGCTTCCTGTAAATATTAAAAATGTAGATAGTAATATAGAATTTAAAAAGATGTTAAAATGTTTTTTAATTGCTAAGTGTGTATACAATTTAAAAGAGTATTTTGATAATTAGATTAGATATTACTTATTATATATTAATCTTTAAGTTGAATTACTTCCATTTCTCTTGTATAACTAAAATACTTAGATTTAAGATGTTGCTGTGCCCTTGCAGGGTTTATGTGAGGACTATACCTATATGTTTTATCTTTTTATAACCACACTAGCTTTTGCCCGCGACTTCGTCCGCGTGTTTAAATTTATACATACAAAAGTTTTTTCCCGCTAACTCCCGTTCCCGTGGCAATTTCTCAAAATACAGCCATAACTAAACTTTATATTTACTAAGGTACCTGCATGCCAAATTTCAAGCGTCTAACTTAAGCGGTTTAGATTTTTCATACAAAAGGATTTTCCCGCTAATTCCCGTTCCCGTGGGAATTTCGGGAATTCCTTTCTTAGTGCACCCCTACGGTACCTAAGCTACGTCCCTTCCAAATTTCAAGTGCCTACGTTTAGCCGTTTGGGCTGTGCGTTGATATGTCAGTCAGTCAGTCAGTCAGTCAGTTTCTCCTTTTATATATATAGAAGATAAACGATTATGATGAAATGATATGATTACATTTCGTAATTTTTAATTGGTTTGCTTGGTTAGGGGACCGACCCGTCATCTTTTCGCCCCAAGCCACCCTCACCTGCCCGTGGTGCATCCCACTGAATAACAGACGAAGCTCTGGCAACCGACTGGTGGAGGTAGCTAAATGACGGGCGGAACGACCTACCATGGTCGCTTACTAGGAAGTAAGCGACCATGGTAGGTCGTTCTGCCTGTACTGTTGTAGGGATACAAGAGGACATCAAAGAGATGAAAAAACTGCCTAGGAAATTGATCAACTTGCGATTCTTGCTATTTTCCGGTGACATATGCATATATTATGTACTAATATTAATACAAAAATTTTACTGGAGTAGTAAAGCTTATGAGCGTCCTCTCTTCAATTGCGGTACCCTTTCAGGGTCTATAATGATCCAACTTACCTATAACATCTTGTAATATTTATGTACCTACATTATAGATGCAATAAATGATTGAGTATTGAGTAAAAAAAAATTGAGTTTTTCAATCTTTACTTGTCATCTCTCTTCCTTTAATTATTATCCTCTAGCCAAAGGTTGTCTGGAAGAAATCGTTTTCTAAATACAAGTTAATTGTTTGGTTTTATTTTATGAAGTAGGGGCAGACGAGCAGACGCCTCACCAATTTGAAGATCGTATCGGTCCGGAAAGACCGCTGGCGACAAAGCGTTCCACAGTTTAGTCGTTCGGGCAGGAAATTGCAAGAAAAGCGCACAGTTTTGACAGGCTCGGTGGCTCATTTGGTAGTGACCTCTGCCCTCTGAGCCAAGGATCGTGGGTTCGATTCCCGCACAGTACAAACATTTGTGTTCATGAACATGTCTGTTTGTATTGGTCTGGGTGTTTTCTATGTATAATATGTATTTATTTACAAAAAAAAATGTATCTAAGTAAGTTTATCAGTTGTCTAATACCCATAGTACAAGCTTCGGCTTAGTTTGGGGCTAGGTGGCGCCATGTGGCCCAGCGTGGCATGTCTTGGGTTATTTATTTATTTAGTTGTGGATTGCCAGGTGTCGAGATGGTACGGACGGATTGGTGCAATATACTGTAATAGGATATCTATCTATCTAAATAAATAATCTATGGTTCAAAAGTTAGGGTATCTACCGATAGGGCCGTTGGGTCAGTCAATAGGCTTTAGTTTAGGCAGTTGCAGGCATCCCAGTGCAGCTGTGACCCCAGACAGGCGCCTGATTAGTTCGCGAAGTTGGCACACGTGCCCTCGCCCTACGCGCCTTGATTAAACTCCGGCTAAGTATCAGGCCCTCCCAATTTGTGGCCGTTACACGCCGCGTGAGGCTATAATTAGCTGCCTGTCTTGTGGTGGGCGTTTTAATAATACTTCTGACCGAATTTCGGGCATAGCCGCCAATGTTCATGGAGAATAGAATAGAAATATCTTTATCCAGACTTCAACTGGTTATATGTTCTTGAAATCTGAGGTGGCAGTCAATAATTATTCCCAGATATCTAATGCTATCACAGCGTTCAAGCTGTGTGCATGAGCATATATTATTGTTTGGCCTTAAGCAAGAGTGCGCCACTAAACTAAATGATTGAGACTGACAAGATAAATTGTTTATAGTAAATGCAATAAATTTGGTTTTTGCCGCATTCAAAGTTAGAACATTATTTTGTAGCCATTGTGTAACTAGATTCAGACCAAGTTGCGCATGCTCGTACATTTCTTTCCAGGTTTTATCTTTGAACAAAAGAGTTGTGTCGTCTGCGAAGATTATCTTCTTCCCATTTTTCAGGCTAAGACGTCCCAGCTGATCTACATAATATAAGAAATATATTATTAATTAAATACGAACACACATGGAACAAAAACAAATGTTCATCACACGAACCGACCCCGGGCGGGGATCGAACTACCATAACATGAAAAAATGTATTTCAAACTAGAACCATCCATGAAAAGGTTAATTTACTTGTTAAATTCTTATTAGTAAGGACCCTTCCAATATAACATCTGTATGTAATCTCGTTAGCAAGTATCTAAGTTATTCAGAAACTTGTAACATGTAGGGCGCCGAAACTGTTTATTGAAATGAAAATTCCCTAAGGAATAACTTTAGCCTCAAAACTGTCGTAAGCCACGAGAAATTCAATCAGTAATTTGAACAATATCATGCTCAGTACAGTAAAGGGGAAACTCTGCTTCATAATGTCATGATTTTTAATATTTATCTAATTATAGTCCATAGATTTAGTATGTTTTTGTAATAATTCAGTGGCAACACTGGTAATTTCTAGAACGCGCCTCTCTGGCGGCAAAATAGGCGGAAAAAAAGGAGGGGGAAAAGCGATGATGGGCGGAAGGACGGACAACTGGCCATTCGATTTCGGGCACCGGAGCAGCAACGATAGTTAGGAAAATCTATGTTCGACGAAGAAGTGATTAATAAGTAACCTAAGTAGTCTAGTTGTTATACTTTTATACCAGTACAATACCTTACGCAAAGTTCGACGGCGTTTCATTCTACGACATAATCTTGTTCACTAAAATTCAGAAGTGAGAAGAAACCTGCAGCCTTAAAGGTACGGAGTAGAAATACTCTTAAAATTATTATAATTAATATTAATATATACGAGATATTAATATAGACAAGATAAGGCCGTCACTGTAATTTTTCTTTAAATCCAGCTTTTATTTTTCTCCTCTTCTTTTCCATAATAATGCCGTCACGAACATTTGGTTGGGGCGACTCTCTAACAATGTTACTTGGCGGTAGTATTGCGAGTGTCTAAAATAATATGGCGAAAGGGTTACGCTAGCACTGACAACAGCTGGAGTAATATTTGATCAAGGCTACTCTTTGATAGTGTTATTCTTGTCTGTCTGCTGGGAATAATTTGCCGCGCATTCTATTTGGTCAAGGCAACTCCTTGATATTAGTTCGCGACAGATTCCCTGGCAAACGGCGGTGCTAGAATATTTCTTTTTGTCGGCTTAAGCATTTTCTAGAACTGACTGCAACTTGAGTAATGTTCGAACAGGGCGACTCCTTGTTAACGTTACTCTTGTAAGCCTAGTGGGTTTGTCGTACGATCCATTTGGTCAAGGCTACTCTTTGACAATGTTGGTCGACGACAAATCATTGGATTGCGCTCTGTATTTGAAAAGGATAAACATTTGTTGAAACTTTGCCGTTCATTTGAAAAAAGAGTTGAATGAGGAGGAGGAGAGGAGAAAAGGAGAAAGTTACAATGTTCTTGTCTTTAGCCATTTTGAATCTAAATTAATTTGATTTATGTACAATCCGTGTTTGTGTTCAATTGATTGGTTTCATATAAAATTGGATTTGTTTGACATAATGGCATGATATACATTTGACTTAAGCCAATAAGCAAGGTGTAGGGAGCGAGTTAAGTGTGCTCACAGTTAGTTGTGAGTTATGTATGCTCACAGAATTAGTGCGCACTAGTTATTGGTGGGCTAAGTATGTTCTCCAGTTATCTGTGTGCTCAGTTATCTATAAGCTTTGGAATAGGAAAAATAAAAGGAGCCAATTACTTTTTTTTTTTACATTTATTCATTCAATATTCATTGCACAGTGAAAGGTGGACTTTTAAATACATTTATTGCACTATGTTCGAAGATAGCTTACCTAGTTATCAAACAATCGTATATTTTTAGCACTTGCATTTTCATCCACAAAACCATGTAAAATCTTATTAAAATCCGCATCGATCTCAATTTGACTGAGCGGAAACAAGTTGGGCGCATCTGCACTCGACACGCAAGCGTCATAGTTTTGCAAGTAGCGGGCAAGGTACCAACCAGTCACGTACGAAGGGCACGTCATTTTAGCAAAATACCCTCGAATTAAAAAAAAACGTTTGGTCAGAGTGTAGTCTAGCTCAATATGTGGCATTAAGTCGTTAAACGTGTGTTGTGCTTGTTGTATTGATAAAACGAATGTATGTTTTTATTTCTTTTTATATTTGTGTTCTCGTGTAAAGATGTGAAAATAATGCAACATAGACCCTGAGAGGGTATAGTATAGTAGCACTGATTTGAAGGTAACACATTACATACTGTGTTCATGGAATTAGATAAGTACGTGCAGAGAGGAGTGTTATAGATTTGATTTTGTTTTAGTATTGGAACAGTTACCGCCCCCGGCTTCTTTCACTCACACCTTCATACACCTGCACATTTGCACATTCGCACACTCGCACACTTGCATACTCGCACACATATTTGAAATAAGTAATTAAAATGTTTAAAATATTTCTGAAATTAAATTAAATTAAAGATTGAAATTTATTTAGCTTTGAGTCGGTTAGAGCCTGATGACCTGAAACACGGGTATTCAATAGCCCAGGGTAAGGCATCGGTCTCGTCACATAATGTCACGAGTTTTATAACAGCCTGTAAAATGTACCCTGTGATGAGAAAAGAATTGGTTATGTATTGTAAGGTATCCAAAATAAATAGTAATATTATGACCAATTATATAAGAAGGTAGCGTCTTGAAAATTATGATAAATAATAAATCACTCGATCCTAGAAAAATCTAAATATGCTGTATCTAAGCGCTTACCTATACTCTGTTTTTTTATCTTGTTGGACGCGCCAGCGTGCGCTACGTGCCATTGTGACAGTTAAACAATAAAATAAAATAATAAAAACTTTTATTGTTCAAAATAAAAACTTAAGTTATAGTACAGTATGTCTTAGTAAGGCAAGACGCCTATAAGGTTATGTATATCTCTAAGTAAGTTAAGACGCCTATTAGGTTATGTATGTCTCTAAGACAAGACTCCTAAAAAGGTTATGTATGCCTCTAAGTAAGACAAGACGCCTCTAAGGGAGGTTATGTCAGTCTCTTAGTAAGGCAAGACGCCTATAAGGAGGGTCATGTATGTCTCTAAGATGTACGTCTCTTAGTAAGGCAAGACGCCTATAAGGAAGGTTATGTATGTCTCTAAGATATACGTCTCTTAGTAAGGCAAGACACCCATGAGGAAGGTCATGTATGTCTCTAAGCAAGACAAGACGCCTTTAAGGGGGGGTTATGTATGTCTCGAAGTAAGGCAAGACGCCCCTAAGGGAGGTTATGTATATCCCCAAGCAGGATAAGACGCCTCTAAGGGAGGTAATGTATGTCCCCAAGCAGGACAAGACGCCTCTAAGAGAGTTAATGTATGTCCCCAAGCAGGACAAGACGCCTCTAAGGGAGGTAATGTATGTCCCCAAGCAGGACAAGACGCCTCTAAGGGAGGTTATGTACGTCCCTTAGAAGACAAGACGCCTATAAGCAAGGTCGTGTATGTCTCTAAGTAGGACGAGACGCCTCTAAAGAATCGGAGATAGATAGATAGATAGATAGATATTCTTTATTGCACCAAATACAAACATTTATAGACAAGGTGTTAGACAACTAGTGGTACAATTTAGGTGGTCTTATCGCTAGTAAGCTATCTCTTCCAGACAACCTCAGAAGGGGTGAGGTGAGCAATCGACTGATGAAACAGATTATAGTCAAAATATGAATACATAATTAGAAAGTATAATAATTTTCCACGTTAATTCCAAATTATTTACACCCACACACCACACACAGAGACATACAGACACACATACACAAACACACACACACACATACACACACACTTGGATTATTCCCAAAACCAGGCTAAATTTTCATTTCATTCTTTTTGTAAAATGTAATAGTTAATTATATATATAAAAAGAAGATATGTAAATTAGTTATATGCACAAAAGGTATTTAGATAGGACCTATAAGCGAGGGAAGAGTGGCTCCCTCTGACACAGGTGCCTTGGCACTTACTAGAGGAAGTCTACAACAAATTTGTCAAAACAGCCTTTTAACTGAATAAAGATTATTTTATTTTATTTTAAAAATACATAAGTAAAATACAGATATAATAAATACATAGGTTAGAACATAAACATATACAATATAATGTACATTACTATACACACGTATGTATGTACGTTATGTATGTTTCATTAAATTTGAGGCTACGGATGCGAATATGGAAGCAATTGTTTACTAATGTTATGCCAATAGATAGTGATAGGAACTCTTTATTGCACAAAAACACAGACGTTACAGGAAAACATTAACACACATTAACACATTACAAACAAAAACAAAGTACAAAGATACGGATTTCTAATGAATTTTATACCTTAGCAATTATAATTTAGCGATGTCTTTAAATTATTACTCGAGTCCTACCTACCGCGGTGAGCCGCACGGTGACTTCTGGTCCCAGACTGGGCCGAAGCTTGTATTTTTATTTGGTTTCAATTAATACATACATTGAATGGAAATCTAAACTACCTACGTACTTGTCAGTCCTCCAACAGGGAGGTAAATGATGTTGTACGTTATTAATTATTAAACCTTTATTGCACAAAGTAGGTACACAATGTTTTCTGAAATGGATTATGTCGGCGGGGTAAATTTTCTTTTGCAGAAATAGTGGCAACTGACGACATGATGACGACTCCGCCTGGTGAAGTATTGCCAAGCCGAAAGGCCGCAGATGTGTTAAAAAAAAAGGGGGTTTTAAGGCAGAAGCAGCAGAGGGGACAATTGGTGGAAGTCGGTACAATCGAACAGCTCGTCGTGTCCATTTGGGGTTGTCGTCAGGGAAGTATTGGTGTTTTGTAGTATCATTTTATTTATTATTAGCTGGCCCGGCAGACTACGAAGTCTGCCGGTGGGTGGTACGAACCACCCATTACTTACCTTTTAAACCTACCCTGGACAAACATTTTAAAACCAAAATCAGCTCAATCGGCCCAGACGTCCTCTAGTTTTAATCAGACTAACGAACATCAATTCAATTTTATGTATATAGATTAGACATTAGACGGGACTTAAACCTATAAACCTATGTAAGTGAAGTAATTCAACAGATTAATTTGACGGTAACAAGACTATTATTTTATTTTTCATTTTATTTTTCTTGTAAGACATTCATTCATTACAGGGATACATACAAAAAGAATTTTACGAAGAATTTAAACTGGGCTATGCCGGTATCTTGAGAAATCTTGTTAAAATTAGTGAGTAACGTTAAAATGAATACCTACTATTAGATTTCTAAATTTAGAACCTGCGTAGGTATCTATATTTATTTTAAATGTAAGGATTTATGGCAGTCGGCATTTCTTGTGTAAAGATATCATGGTACAGTTTAATATGTAATGTGATTTTAGTTAATACGTCTATTTCTTTATTTTATATAATTAGGATCTCCAATGAATTCATTTAAATGTGTATGTCGGCAAACGGTGCTGCGTCACTTAGACCATCAGCGTATTGCCAATTGTCACATATAGATGGGTAAAAGTCTTTACTACACAAAAGACATTACACACAAAAACAGTTCATTTAAACGCGCACACAAACACATACGGACATACATATAAAATACACTCTTATACATATACACTCTCCAGTACAGTGGCAGCCGATAATTTTCAAAGGATTTGGTAATACAGTATGTATTATTGGATAAACAATTTTATTTTATAATCATAATTATTTATATATAAAAAAGAGAGAATAAGGTTCCAACTATTGAGGCGTGGGGTAGGTACTGGGTACTATAGTCTATTTGTAGCTCTTTATCTAACTGCTGTATCATGATCTACGCCACGCTCGTGACAAATCGCAGAGTGTCATATTGTTTACTTTCACATGCGTTAAAAATATTTCATGAACTATTCCCGCAATATTATTGGACTTGCCCCTAGTGAAACCAAACTCTGCTAGGTAGTTAACAAATATATATTTTTTGAAGTTTTATTTGAGGTGAGGGGAGATTTGGTTTAATGGCCGACGTGTAGATATAGGTCTGAAAGCCGTCTTGGAAGCCGACCTGAATTTACGTATCTACTCATTAAATTAGTTAGTATAGCTGACCTGAGGAAATGGTGTGAATAGTTGGTTTTAAGGTCATCGGTCCTTCAAACTTAATTCCTGAAGGGAGAACGTAGTTATGTAATCAGTATGGGATGTTTCCTGATTGTTCATCAATAAGCTCTTCTATAGAAAGTAATCGATATAGTAAAGGATAGTCCTTGAGATCTTTACAGTTACGAATTTTCTAAATTGTAAGATGAAAGACAATTTGATCTTTTTCCATAGTGGGCGACTTATTGGCCATTAATCTAATCAAATCAAATCAAATTCCTTGTCACCACAGGTTACAATAGATACATATTATATTATTACAATAAAATAAACAAATAGTTATAGTTAGTTGTGTTGGAAAAGTTTACATAATGACACTGTATCTATTATTAATTATTCATATCAGGTACTCAAAACTCTTAAGCCCTTGACTTCCGAGAGATACACTTCTAAGTGCCACTAGCAATTGGAGGGGTTGGTAAACGTGAACGTCGTGGCTGGTTTCCGGTTGGATCTGACATTTGCTGGACAATGGCCTAGCCCAATGTTCGCCACTTTGATCATAAGTATGATACACACTCAGGCAAATTTATTTTGCATCTTGAATCATTTTCAGGATTTGATGATAAACTGTAAACAAAACTATTTTTATATTTCACTAGCTGTGCCCGCGACTTCGTCCGCATGAAATAGTTTCATCCCCTATCCTAT
This sequence comes from Conogethes punctiferalis, assembly GCA_031163375.1. Taxonomy (NCBI): domain Eukaryota; kingdom Metazoa; phylum Arthropoda; class Insecta; order Lepidoptera; family Crambidae; genus Conogethes; species Conogethes punctiferalis. The sequence goes on from CM062098.1 coordinate 11,472,895, forward strand.
TCCTTGGGATAGAATTGATCAAAAACCTTTCTTAGCGAATGACTACGTCATAACATCTACCTGCATGCTAAATGTCAGCCCGATGCGTCCAGTGGTTTGGGCGTGCGTTGATAGATCACTATGTCAGTCAGTCGGTCAACTTTTAATTATATATTATATTTAGACATATATATATTTAGATATTATGTCGGTCAGTCAGTCACCTTTGAATTATACATATTTAGATAATGAACTTGAACTTTTATTCATATTCCCCTATTGGCTAGGTACCAATATTAACGAAATAGTATTTTCCTGGAGGTTATATTTATTTACTAATGTTTTTCAGAATCACTGTTCAAAACATTTTGCAACAGAAGCCGCTGAGTTTTGCTGCACTGGACAATTCTAGTTAGCGTGGGAAATGTCTGACCCACACTGTCGGAGACCTGTAAACTACAGTTTTGCAATTATCATCTCAAGATAAATTAAGTCATGTGTATTCTTCATTCTCCTTGTAACACGTTAGTGAAAATGTTATTAGTAAAGTATTTCTATAAATCTAGTTCATCACCCAGTAGCGGCTTTTCTTTTGTACACTTGTCTAAACGTATTTAACGTTGTATGTAATATTTGCTTTTATTGATTTCTTTTTCATTTCAGTTTTAGTTTTGTATATTTATATCCAGCTGTTTATTTTAAGACATTTGTTCAATTGTTCCTGTGACATACAAGTCTCAAATCTGCATAGGTACTTTGAAAACTGTGTTAACCAATTAGAATACTACTACCGAATGTCATGATGTTATACTTACCCTTTAATGATCAAAACTGATACGTATAAGTACATATGGTACGAGGAAATGCAATGTTGTAATAGCAGTATTTTTTTGTTATAAGTCAAACTATTTTTGTGTTATTCATTTTGTTGTAATGTCAAGTTCTCATGTTATTAAGATGGCACTTAGCACTATTTGTTAAATCATGTGATTGTTTCGATTGGCTTACTCTAAATAAATAAATATTTATGTATTGGTGCGTCGGGAGACTGCACGTTATCGGATGGCCGAATGTCATGATTTTTAATATTTATCTAATTATAGTCCATAGATTTAGTATGTTTTTGTAATAATTCAGTGGCAACACTGGTAATTTCTAGAACGCGCCTCTCTGGCGGCAAAATAGGCGGAAAAAAAGGAGGGGGAAAAGCGATGATGGGCGGAAGGACGGACAACTGGCCATTCGATTTCGGGCACCGGAGCAGCAACGATAGTTAGGAAAATCTATGTTCGACGAAGAAGTGATTAATAAGTAACCTAAGTAGTCTAGTTGTTATACTTTTATACCAGTACAATACCTTACGCAAAGTTCGACGGCGTTTCATTCTACGACATAATCTTGTTCACTAAAATAATATAGTTAAGTTCTAGTGTAAGTTAATTCTGATATAAATTAGGATACGAGTAAGAGCCCAAACGGGAACGTAAGGGAACGACCTATCATCATTTTGCCCCTAGCCAAACTCATCTGCCCGTGATGCATCCTACCGAACAAACGACGCGCTGGCAACCGGCGGCTGGCGGTATAACCATCACAATAGAAGGCGTAGCTAAAAACCACAGGCCGATGACGGGCAGCAGCGTCTCCGGAGCGAGAAGCTACGCCCTGCGATCGCTAACCCGCCTGCCCAGCGTGGCAATTATGGGTATATTTTCTTTCACTACCATTCTTCACTACCGCGGAACCAAAATTGTCATCAATTGAGAGGTTAGTTATGATAATAATATTTCATTCCTCATTGTGTTTGTACCCAGTTCCTCACTGTCATATATCTAAACTTACTCAAACGAATAGCTAATCTAATTAATCCTACCACGACGCGAATTCCGATCCCGAACCGAAACTAATGATCCGCATACTTGCGTGGAGCATACACGCGGCGTTGTGTCGTGCGGTGTGGGAACCGCCGCGATTTATCAGCCTATCGCAGTCCACTGCTGGACATTAGCCTCTACACTTGTACGCCACTCCCATCAAGTGCCTGGAGGCTTTACCCATAATCGCCACGCTGGGCAGGCTGGTTAGCTGTCGCTTATCCCTCCGGTGACGCTGCTGCCCGCCATCGGTCTGTGCTACTCAACTTACCTTCAATTGGGATAGTTATTGCTCACCGGATTAGTAAGCTGAAGTGGCAGTAGGCTGTCTATGCAGTGACGTTGCTGGTCGCCATTGGCTGTGGTATTTAGCTACGCCTTCGATTGTGTCGGTTATACGGCCACCGGTCGGTTGCCAGAGCCTCGTTTGTTATTCGGCAGGATGCACCACGGGTAGGTGTCGTAGGATAGAAGCGAAAAGATATAAATAAATATAAATATCAGACATCACATACATTGCTCCGATCCCAAAGTAAGTAGCTTAAGCACTTGTGTTATGGGTATTGGAACAACTAAGGTACCACAAATAAATACTTAAATACAAATATAAACACCCAGACACGGAACTAACACAAGTGTTCATCGCATGAATGTTTGTCCCGGGTGGGAATCGAACCCACGACCCTTGGTTCAGAAGGCAGGGGTCACTACCGATTGAGCCACCGAACCAGTCCAGATGATGGGTCGCTAAGTTGGTTTCTCATTGTGTTGGTATCCACTTCCTTACTGTTACATTTATCTAAGCACACACAAACGCCGAACTATTAATCTATCTACTTCTCTAATTCCGATCCCGAACCGAAACTAATGATCCGCATATTTGCGTGAAGCGTACACGCGGTGTTAAGAGCGTTGTGCTGTTCCTGCGGTATCGGCAGTTGACGTGACTGTTTGATAATGGTGGAAATTATGCGAACATTTCGATTGTGGCATAACCGATTGGATATTAGACCACAGGACGAAAACGGGGATGTATCTTTTCGCTTCAAGCCAACCTCACCTGCTCGTGGTGCATCCTGCCGAATAACAAACGAGGCGCTGGCAACCGACTGATGGCGGTACAACCATCACATTTGAAGGCGTAGCTAAATACCACAGACTGATGACGGGCAGCAGCGTTATGGGTATCAGAACAACGAAGGTACCACAAATGAATACTTAAATACAAATATAAACACCCAGACACGGGACAAACACAAGTTTTCATCACACGAATGTTTGTCCCGGGTGGGAATCGAACCACCACGACCTTTGGTTCAGAAGGCAGGGGTCACTACCAATTGAGCCACCGAGCCAGTCTATTCGTGACATACAAAAATACAAATGTTTCCTCTTTATATTATAGTGTAGATTCTTTCGTCATGATAGGCCTGCAAATGTCCACTGCTGGACATAGAACACGACAAAGGATGACCGACTTTGGGGGATTGCCTTAGTTACCAGGCAGAGATGTGGCCATATGCTTCGGCGCTACCCGTGTCCCTGTAACTTGCGGAACACTGGCGACATAGGGGGGTTTAGTGGGTTTAGTGGGTATGTCCTCCCATTTTTTTTTTTATAGTGCCTCGACATAATGGCTTCCCTACGCCTGATGGAAAGCGAGAGAGAAGCCCAAGTTGCTGAGACATGTGCCCCATTTCGGGAGATGTGAGTCCCACACACCATGCTGGCTCCCCCCCGGCTGTGGCATGAAGGTGCCTAATGCATTCCCCTCTAGAAAAAAAAAGTTACTATGCTTGGTAGGCGGGTTGGCGGAGTAAGAGCGTAGCTTTTCGCTGCCCGTCATCGGCCTGTGGTACCTAGCTACACCTTCAATTGGGATGCTTATAGCTCACCGGATTAGTAAGCTGAAGTAGCAATGGGCTGGCCACATCAGCCGCAGAACCGATAACCGTTGGGGTAAACGAGTTCTGGAGTGAAGACCGCGTCTCGGCAAACGTAGTGTAGGACGCCCTCAGGTCAGGTGGAGTGACGATTTGCGCAAGATGGCTGGCAAGTGCTGGATGCGAGAAGGCCAGGATCGATCAAAGTGGCGAACATTGCGAAAGACCTATGTCCAGCAGTGGACTGATAAAAGCTGATGATGATGAAACCATATAACCGTAAGCTAATAACGGTAATAAATTACTTAATAATTCTTGTTCAACAACAACAAATACAACCAAAATATAATAGAATTATCATCTAACAAAACAGGCTAAACTACATCTATTGTGTTAACTAATAGAAACTAACGCAAACAAACTATTGTTAATCGATATATTTGCTTACAACAAACATGGCGTCGGGAGCTTCACTCGGCGTCGAAATTAGCTCGGGGTATTGGTTCTATTGATTGCGTATATTAATGGTTATAATAAGGTCTAATTGTTTCACCGTTAGTTGTTTGAGATGGCTAACTGTTTGTGTAAATATCTTGACTAACTTTACTCAAATTTCTATATTACTTTGGTTTCTGGTGTTTGGTTCCTCCGTGGTTCCTTTTTAGAAGATTATTCAAACACTAACTGACGACTAGTTTGGCTTAACAAAACCGTGATACACGTCTTGTTTCTTGTGTTAAATTTATGGCATAACTTACTTATTATAGATACTTAACATTACTTTTAAACAAACCCAATTTTACACAAATACTTTTGCCAAAGCATACACAAGAGCACAGATACACTGTACTGAATGCTAGCGTGCTAGAGACCGCTTACTGCAGACCCACTTACCCGGCCCGAGCTGACCTGCTTAATCGGTCCAATTTCAACTTTAAGTAGATTGTAAACTTGCTCTTATAAATCACTGTAGTTACAACTTACAGCGAATTAGTTGGGGCGGAATGGAATTGGAAATGTTAGGGGTATGTTTATCGACTGGCTCGGTGGCTCATTTGGTAGTGACCTCTGCCTTCTGAACCAAGGGTTGTGAGTTCGATCCCCGCACAGTTCAAACATGTGTGTGTATGAACATGTTTGTTTGTATTGGTCTGGGTGTTTCCTATAATAATAATAAAATCTTTATTTTCAATTCTATGTATAACTAGCTGTGCTCGCGACTTCGTCCGCGTGCATTAGTTAATTTTTCCCCGTTTTTTTTTTTTACATTTTCCATTATTTCTTCGCACCTAATAGTTGCAGCGTGATGTTATATAGCCTAAAGCCTTCCTCGATAAATGGTCTATTCAACACAAAAAGAATTTTTCAATTCGGACTAGTAGTTTCTGAGATTAGCGCGTTCAAACAAACAAACAAACTCTTCAGCTTCATAATATTAGTTAAGATATGTATTTATTTCTAAAAAAAAATCTAAGTAAGATTTTTCAGTTGTCTAGTACCCATAATTGTATATTTAAGATAAAAATTTCTACCGTTTTCCCACCACTGCTCTGCTCCTATTGATTGTAGCGTGATAAAAAGTAAACTATAACCTGTCCAGGAGTATGAAAAATGATCGTACCAAGTTTCGTTAAAATCCGTCGAGTAGGTTTTGTTTCTACTTAAAACGAACATATAGACAGACAGACAAAAATTTTACTGATTGCATTTTTGGCTTCAGTATCGATCACTAATCACCTTCAATATATTTCATGTTCAGAATTGACCTCTCTACAGATTTATTATAAGTATAGATGTGTGTTTTCAAGCCGGCCACAAGCGCATCTGGTCACCGCCGATATCCCCGCCCGGCGGGTCCGTTGTCCCATTGTCGCGGTGGATTACGGGATAATTGCGCGTCTGCCCCGCCGCGTGGGTGGAATGCACGATAAAGCGTGCACACGAGCCTTTGGGGAAACCGCTTAATTCCACTCAAATGTCGAGCGAAAGGCTCTATCTTAATAAGCCAGAGGTCGCGTTCGCTTTAAGTAATCACGAGGTTTTGTGTTTGTCGAGTCTTCGCGGTGAGATATGGAATAGACACGCTTATTTATATGTAACTAGCAAACCGACCTTGCTTCGCTTCGGATCATCATCCAGCAGTGGACTGCGATAGGCTGATTACAGCCTATCGCAGTCCACTGCTGGACATAGGCCTCTCCAGTTGTTCGCCACCTAAGGCAAACCTCTGGAGGATACCCATAATCGCCACGCTGGGCAGGCGGGTTGGCGATCGCAGGGCGTAGCCTCTCGCTCCGGTGACCCTGCTGCCCGTCATCGGCCGGTAGTATTTAGCTACGCCTTCTATCGTGATGGTTATACCGCCACCAGTCGGTTTGCCAGAGCCTCGTTTGTTGTTCGGCAGGATGCACCACTTGCAGGTGAGGATGGCTTGGAGCGAAAAGGTGATAGGTCGCTAAATATCACGAGTGGATGACGGGCAGCAGCGTCACCGGAACAAGAAGCTACGCCCTGCAATCGCCAACCCGCCTGCCCAGCGTGGCGATTATGGCGATATTCTACAGATGATTGCCCTACGTGGCGAAAAACTGGAGAGGCCTATGTCCAGCAGTGGACTGCAATAGGCTGATGATGATAAATACTTATAACAAATCTGTAGAGAGGTCAATTCTGTACATGAAATAGATTTATTATAAGTAAGTATACATAAAGTGCCATAATTTATCACTTAGCGTTCTCCCCAAACAGAGCCTGCCCTCATATTCCGTCCAATATCAGCACACGTCGGCATAACCGCGCGCGTCCCCAGGGCCAGGGATTCGATTACCGCTGTAATTGGCGGGGTAGCGATCTTTTGACGGGCTCCCCGTCTATGGCTGTCTCTGGCGAATAGCGGGTGTTTATGGTTCGATGGGGAAACGATATACACGTGATATGAACAGAGGATGTAAGGAGGGGACCCATCAGCTTTTCGCTGCAAGCCTCACCTGCCCGTGGGGCATCTTGCCGAACAACAAACGAGGCTCTGGTTACAGACTGGTGGCGGTACAACCATCAGTAAGGCTACGCCTTTAATTGAGTACCACAGCCCGATGACAGGCAGCAGCGTCACCGGAGCTAGGAGCTACGCCCTGCGTTAGTCAACCAGCCTGCCCAGCGTGGCGATTATTGGTAAATCCTCTAGGTATTTGCCTACTGGTGCGAAAAAACTGGAGAGACTAATGCCTCTAGGAGCGCTAGTAAATACATTCATTTTCACGCAATCAATGAAGACAGACAATGGAAAAATGGAAGCCACATATATATGAAAGGTTAAAAATCCAATGATGAACTTTAAATAAACTTTTTAAAATAATTCTGCACGAATCATGAACATACAGGCCTCCGGTTAACAATTTCCATCCCAAAAAATCCAACAAAACTCTCCTTAACTTTTAGCAACAAAAATTCCAATACGTATCCGATATCATGCACGTTCTAACCGTATTATCCGTATGAAAATTTAATTAAAAAACCTTCCCTGGAAAATTCCAATCCCGGATTGGAATATTGGAGAGCGTACGCCGGCGCATAGCTGTAATCGGGAATACGGTACTTAATTTTAGCTGGTCTTATTTTAGACCGACTTCCGAAAGGGAGATTTCAATTGAGTTTTTAGAGATGTAGGGCATAGCGAATCTTCGCGCGAATTGAGCCGCCCGTCCGGGGTAGGACCTCCACCATATAGAATACCGTAGCCATATGACCTCCGGGTCATGTTTCTGCCGGTGAGTAGGGTTTCCGGAGCTCGTGCGGTGAAAGCAGCGTCGGAAGCCGTGGGTTAGGGTGGGCAACGCGCGTGTGATACCTCTGATGTTCCAGGCGTCCATAGGCTGCGGTAACCGCTTAACATCAGGCGGACCATAAGCTTCCTTCTTCAGACAACCTTTGGGTAGGGATTACCAAGATAGAAAGATAAAGGTGGTTTAGTAATATTAACACGATTGAAGCAAAGTCGCTGACAAATTTTCCTACCTCTTTCGCTTTAAATATTTTATTCAGATTAAAGTTGAAACATTATCATTTTAACAGGATCCCAGTAAGATTCGCACACATTTTTTTTTAAATAAATATTAGACAACATCACATACATTGCTCTAATCCCAAAGTAAGTAGCTTAAGCACTTGTGTTATGGATATCAGAACAACGAAGGTACCACAAATAAATACTTAAATACAAATTATAAACACCCAGACACGGATCAAACACAAGTATTCATCACACGAATGTTTGTCCCGGGTGGGAATCGAACCCACGACCCTTGGCTCAGAAGGCAGGGGTCACTACCAATTGAGCCACCGAGCCAGTCACACATAATAGAGAACATCATCATTCGCCTACCCTGTTCCCGTTATCTGGGGTCGGCGCAATATGTTTTCTTCTTCCATTCATCCCTATCAGCCGTCATGGTTCCATTCACTCCTTTCTCAGCCATATCATTATTCACGCAGTCCATCCATCTTTTCTTCGGGCGGCCTCGCCCCCTCCATCCAGCCACACTCATATTCATTACGGTCTTGGTCACATGACTCTCATCTCTTCTCATTACATGCCCGTACCAAGACAGGCGCTTCCCATTCAACACATAATAGAGAACATTAAGTAAAAAAAAAACTTCCGACAGTACATAAAAACACAAACAAAACCAATCCAAGTTTCTTCACCAATATTATTATTATAAGTGCGGAACAGTGTCCCGTCCCAGCAGGAACTTAAGCAAATAATGTAAGAGCGATGTTCCGACGCGGGTGAATTTATTGTCTTACGGAACATACTCTACTCGGCGTTTGTTCCAGAACTCTGGAACGTACAGCCTAAGATCCCATCGCTAAAATAAGTGTGGATAAGTGTTTTTATTTTTAGGGTACCGTAGCCAAACTATGGAGAATGGAATGGATCGATCTTTTTTTTTATAGTAGCTCGACATAATGGCTTCCCTACGCCTGATGGAAAACCTATGTATATGGAAAGGCCTATGTATTATTGAATACAAACAAACAATCAAATCTGTCCTCTTTATAATATAGTTTAGATTAAAATTAAAATAAAAAACAATATTTAGGGTGACGGTATACAACAAAAGTGACGCACGGACGAACGGACAGACAACGAAGTCATATCAATAGGGTTCTGTTCCTACCCTTTAGTACGAAACTCTAACAAAATATTCATTACATAAAGTCGTTCCAACAATTATCTATTACAGAGCAGTCATCCACACGAATAATTCGAGCATTACTCAAAACCAAGAGATGAGAATTAACATCGAAACAAACTTTCATATTATCCTGAGGATTATAAAGAGCTTTCGCGACTTTCGAGCTAGAACTTGTCAGAGGAAATGACTCAAGTGGGATAATAAAAACTTTGTACAAAAGTCAGGTTGAGCCAAACAATTTCATTTGTAAAAGTTCGGAGGAAACGGTTACGAATAGTCAAATCGTGAATCTAAGAATCGTAATGAGAAGGTTCAAATTGAGCCGCCCGTCCGGGGAAGGACCTCCACCTTATACTAGTATACCGCAGCTAAATGACCTCTGGGTCGCGTTTCTGCCGGTGATACTCACCCCCACGAGCTCCGGAAACCCTACTGTGTTTTCGGAGCTCGTGGGGGGTTAGGATTGGGCCGGCATGACGGTGGCAACTGACAGGTAACTGATAAATGATAAATAAATAAATGATAAATAAATGATGCTTTATTTCACTGAAAACAGAGTACATAGTAGGTCTTATTGTAGGTATGAGAACGTCCATTTTACCATTAGGCATGTGAAATTATTTTACAATAATAATGCTGAATATAATATGTAACATCCCTATTAATTAATTATTTTAACATAACTAGTTTTTTCCTTAGGTCCATTAAAAATTGTCAAGCTCCATTAATTATACATGTCAAAATTGGGTTTTATGTCAAGCTGTATGTTTAATAAAAAATTTAAATTTATAATGTCTACAGGATTATTCTAAAACCAAAAGTAATTAATAACAATGTCAGATATCTACCTAATCATTTATAGTTTTAGCCAGTCACATACAGAGTAGATCATTTTTTCAATTAACAATGTTTTGAGCTTTTCTTTAAATTTAATTAGAGGTAATTCTTTAATATCTTTAGGCAACTTGTTAAAAACCTTAATGCACATAGCATAAGAGTTTTTCTGAAATAAGGCTGTTCTAGGTGCAAAGTCCAAAACGAGTCTATCACCATTTCTAGTATTGCGTGGGTATATATCCTTAGCTCTCTTGAACAATTTTGAATTATTTCTAACGAATAAGCATACCTCCAAAATGTACATACTGGGCAGTGGCAAAATATTAAGCATTTTAAAGTACCTTTTGCATGATTCGTAAGGGGGAATCCCTACCATAGCTCGGATACAGCGTTTTTGGGCTAAAAATGCGCGTACGGCATCAGACGAATTTCCCCACAACAACAGACCATATCTTAACACGGAGCTAACATATCCATGATATGCAATTAGGACGGTCTGTTGTGTTGACGTCTTTCTTAATCTGCTTAAGACATATACGAATTTATTTATTTTTTTGCAGACTGATTCAACATGGTTTTTCCAGTTACAATTTTTATCCAATGTTAGACCCAAAAATATAACACTGTTGACCTCTTTTATTTCCATTCCCTCATATGAAATTTGCTTAGGTGGGAGATTTGAGCATTGGGTTTGAAATTGCACTAAATTAGTTTTGGAGAGATTGGCAATTAAGTTGTTTTTATTTAGCCATGTCATTACAAGGTCAATTATATGTCTAATATCAGAGTCAAAATTCATTCTATTATTGCATGTCAACGTAACAGAAATGTCATCAGCGAATAAAATACATTTATGTGTTGTGATTTCGGGTAAGTCGTTAATAAACACTAAAAACAGGAGTGGACCCAAAACACTACCTTGTGGTACACCATGCTTATTTATTAAAAATGTTGACTTCACAGAACTGATTTCACCCTTGTCAATTTTTTTTATCTCTACGCATTGTTTACGATTTTGTAAGTAACTTTGTATCCACTTATGTGCTGGGCCTCTGACTCCATAGTTATCCAGTTTATCTAGGAGCAGCTCATGTGTAACCAAGTCGAAGGCTTTTGACATGTCAAAAAACACTGTTACAGTTTGTTTTTTGCTGTCGACATTTTTTAAAATATTAGTCACTAAATTGAAAGCAGCAAGGGTGGTGGATTTCCCTTTTTGGAATCCATTTTGCTCATCTTTAATGAGTTTAAATTTGTTTAGATAAGTTGTTAACCTTATATGCATTGCTTTTTCAAATACCTTAGATAGCGTTGGTATGAGTGTAATTGGTCTATAATTATTTAATTCTAATTTGTCTCCCTTTTTGTGAAGTGGTTTAATGACTGATATTTTCAATCTCTCAGGAAATACGCCCTTTTCAAATGAAAGATTGACTAAATAAGTCAGCACTGGGACAATAAATTTGCCACATTTTTTGAGAATATGGGTTGCAACTCCATCTATTCCTACTGAGTTCGTATTTTTTAACCCCATTAAAATGTTTTGTATTTCTGTAGGTGACATCGGTTCTAGGAACAAACTGTTTAAAGACCTTATTTTGTTGGTATTTTGAGGAGTTTTTTCTACTGTTTTCACTAAGTCAATAAAATATTTGTTGATCTCATGTGCGATTTTGGTGGAATCTCTAATTACATTACCATTTACACTTATTTCGGATATATCTTGTGCTGGATTATCTTCAAAGTCATCATTTATAACTTTCCAAGCCGTTCTACTAATATTTTTTGAGTTTGTAAACAATCTACTATTGTGTAACCTTTGTGACGTGTAAATACATTTTCGTAAGATCTTGGAATATTTGTAGAAATTATGTTTGCTGTTGCTTGTTTTAAATCTATAGAACTGAAATCTTAATTTTCTTTTTATTTTAAAACTTCGTCTCAATCCTTTTGTTATCCATTTTATGTCACGCTTTTTGGTAATTTTCAGTTTTTTTACTTTAGGAAAGCACAGGTCATAAAACAAGCAGAAATCATTATAAAAAGAGTCAAATGCTTCATTTAAATCCTTTGAACTATAGGTATCTGCGAAACTAAGAGCTTTTATACATTCACAGAACTTTAGTGTATTGTCTTTAGAGTAGTCCCGCTCTGTAACTGCAAACTTAATAGGTCGAGAAATGTTTTTTCTGATTGGTAAACTTAGCATCTGAGCAGTATCATGATCTGAAAGTCCTAGTTTCAAAATTTTACCTGTCGCATCTTTTACATTACTTATAATGTGATCTATACATGCATTTAATCTACTGACTAAATACTTGTCCGTTGTCACAGCGACTTAGGCTTCTCTTTCGCTTTCCATCAGGTGTAGGGAAGCCATTATGTCAAGCCACCATAAAAACAAAACTCAAGATATGCTACACTATTTTTTTGTTCGACATGTAAGGGAGCGACCTATCACCTTTTCGTTCCAAGCCATCCTCACCTGCCCGTGGTGCATCCTGCCGAACAACAAACGAGGCTCTGGCAAACCGACTGGTAGCAGTAAAACTATCACGCACGATAGAAAGCGTAGCTAAATACCACAGGCCGATGACGGGCAGCAGCGTCACCGGAGCAAGAAGCTACGCCCTGCGATCGCCAACCCGCCTGCCCACACATTAACATTTTATAAATAGAAATCCTACACGTAACCCCAATCCGAAATTGAAACACATTTCCATACAAAGATGCAATTTCTTCAACCGGGTCAAGACCACACTCGCAGCAACGGCACAATTAACCCGTAACCGCAGTCAAACGTCGCTGCATTAGAGCCGGGTCCTTCTGACCCGGGTCAGAACGACCCACTCCCCTTTGTGCATGCTAAGACCCCTTTTACACCTAATGTGGATTACGTGTTAGTGCGAAAGTGGTCGGAAGTAGAAGCGGGGTACGAATGTTACATTACATAGTTTGACACTTCCCTAGGGTTTTTCAAATGTGATTCCTTGAGTGGTGCAGCCGTAATTTTTTATTGTTTTCGACGAATGAATATGAATCCTTTTCTCCGATTCAGTTTGCAAAACGGACTACCACGGAAAGGCCTTTTTATTTTTCGGTTTTTATATAACCTATGACACTCAGCAATAATGTGGCTTTCTATTGGTGAAAGAATTTTTTAAATCTGTTCAATAGATCCCGATATTAACTCTTACAATTTAACAAATATACAAACACACAAACTTTACTCCTTTATAATATTAAGTAAGTATAGATTACTTTTGACCAGTAACACATAAGTCTTTCAGGGCATTTTAAGGACTCGTGTCGTAAAGTATTCAGTAAAAGCAGGGATAAGCTTGTAAGCACGACGCATGAGCTAGCAAAATGAATCCCGTAAAGAAGTTGGACCATCTAAAAGTCAAAGTTGCACGGCTTAGCCGAGCCCGCAGGATGGTCAATTAGCCGTGCATGCTCGTTAGTGACCTGCATGCGGGTCGTTAGAGACCCGCATGCGGGCGTAAGGTGCTTTACCTAAATAGACCCTGAAATATGGTATCTTGCCCTTATTGAAGTAAAGGCATTAAAGCCAAGTTCGAAAATCATCATCATCATCAGCCTACTGCAGTCCACTGCTGGACATAGGCGTCTCCAGTTGTTCGCCACAGGGAAAACATCTGGAGGATATACCCATAATCACCACGCTGGGCAGGCGGGTTGGCGATCGCAGGGCGTAGCTTCTCGCTCCGGTGACGCTGCTGCCCGTCATCGGTCTGTGGTATTTAGCTACGCCGTCAATTGTGATGGTTATACCGCCACCAGTCGGTTGCCAACGCCTCGTTTGTTATTCGGCAGGATGCACCACGGGCAGGTGAGGTTGGCTTGGAGTTCGAAAATGGAACCTCTCAAATGTTGTACTTTCTAATAACATGGGCGCCATGACGGTATCGGTCCAGTAATTTCGGGGCCTATTCAATTCAAACCAACAAACAATCAAATTTTTCCTCTTTATATCATTAGTGTAGATATGTTTCGCGAAGTTTTTCTTAATTTTATATCCATCAACCCCGCCAGTGTTGCGACATCACATTTATGCCCGTTTTATTAAATTTTTGCTTATTTTTCATTACTTTTATTTTAACGCTAAAAATAATCCGCAAAATTCAGCGATAAAAGATCTACTACATAACAATAATAATAATTTATTTAGGCAACCATAACATAAACTACGTACATATTATATTACACAGTAAAATTACATCTAGGATACAGCGATCAAGTTAAAGTTGCAGGAGACGTTGCCTTTAATAAAGATTTGCTATGATTCCTACACTAGGCTAGGCCTGTCACGTAGTTATCAATGATAAACATTTCTACCTTAACTATAACTGTTGTTTAAAACGCCAAACAGTACCTGCAACAAAGAGTAACAAACTATTTAGTTAACAAATCAATGCCGGTCGCCATTTCTCCGTGAAATGTCTTCAAACGGCCTACTTAGCGGCACAAACGCGGCCATCAGATCGATCGCCGCTATATTTAGAGGCAGCCCTGTAACACTTGATGTAACATAGGGTTAATGCTACATAGTACAAGTATTTACACGTAAAGTAGGGAAAGTTTTTTCAGGTACTATTTTTATTTATTTATTTAATAAACACTTGTAGCTTACAGATTAATCCAAAACGCTTACAAGTTCAAAGAAATGTCACATTGATTATGTTTAAAATCTGTGCATTGAAATTACTTATTTATAAAACAATAAATATAACTTAGGAAAACATGAGGATAGTACAAAATGTCAAATTAGGTACAAATGTCTCAATATTAGATTAGGTGCAAATGTCAATATTTTATACATGTAGTCAATAAAACAAATTAAATCCGAGTCATGTCATTAATAACTCTATAAAAATTAGCAAATACTGTACTGCAATCGTAGCAAATGGAAGGACGTGGTCTCTGCTCCTGGGAGAAAGGCGTGACGTTATGTTTTTTTTTTATAATAGCTCGACATAATGGCTTCCCTACGCCTGCTGGAAAGCGAAAAAGAAGCCCAAATCGCTGTGACAACTGGCAAGTAACTGGTTAGTAACCTGTCAGTTGCCACTGCCATGCTGGCCCAACCCTACCCCCCACGAGCTCCAGAGACCCTACTCACCAGCAGAAACACGACCTGGAGGTCATTTGGCTGCGGTATTCTATAGGGTGGAGGTCCTTCCCCGGACGGGCGGCTCAATTCGAGCAAAGATTCGCTATGCCCTACCTCCCACTGCCCACTGGCGACACAGGAGGGTTTAGTGGGTATGCCCTCCTATTTTGGGAGGTGTGAGTCCCACACACCGTGAAGCGGCATGAAGGTGCCTAATGCATTCCCCTCTAGAAAAAAAAACAAAAAAAAAATGGGCCGGCATGGCGGTGGCAACTGACAGGTAACTGACCAGTTACTTGCCCGTTGTCACAGCGACTTCGGCTTCTCTTTCGCTTTCCATCAGGCGTAGGGAAGCTTTATGTCGAGCTACTATAAAAAAAATGTATAAATAAATGAAATCTACTATGTTATGTCACTTTAAACCAACACTCGTGCAAAAATTTCATAAACCTATTTGCGTAAGGCTTGATGTGATTAAACTTGCAAGTTCCACGTAAAATCCGCACCAAATCAAGGTCAGTTATTTCGGGAGAGTCAGCGTATGTTTGTTACCCAATTTGGGGAACTGTGAATAGCGGCAGCCCTGCTAAGGCTTAAATAATTTAGCGCAGGGCTGACGATCGAAACGAGACTTAAAAATTAACAACATACAGCTCACAGTGCTGTAAATGTCGGTGAAGCAATTTATACCTGGGATAGATCTAACTAAGGTAATTATATTAGTATGGTGATAGATAAACAAATCACCGCCACATCTCTTCACGCGGGTATCGTAAGAGTTAATTAAGGAACCGCATGAAATCGGCGAAATACTCGTGAAGTGCCTTCAGTCGCGTTTCAGGGTAAGTCCGTATATAGCCAGAGATTTCTTACAGTCCACCCCAGTGGCAAATGACTGGTGATTGATTCGGTTAAAAGAACTTTGGTGCAGTGCAGTGAGGTAATTTATAACGCAGGAATGTCTGGTTTAGAACTAACACAGTTACGGTAAATATTCGTACGGTGTATTTAAGAGTATTGCTGAGTAAATAGTAAATCAGCAAAACACCCATTAAGTGCCTTCAGTCGCGTTTCAAGGTAAGTCGGTGTATAGCCAGAGATTTCTTATAGTTCAGGCCAGTGGCAAATGACTGGAAATTGATTTGGTTACTATCCCGTGCTGTAGGGAATTAGCCTTCTCTTTTTTTCTATTAGCACAGGGAAAGCTACAACCACCAACTATAAAACTGAACGTTTAAAAAGTTCAAAAAGCTTAGTGGACTCTGACGAAGCCCACGGGAATACCCACTAAAAACTTCGGCCCCTCCGTCATGCGCCTATAAAGGGCGGTGCCGCGGGACCTGGAATATCCAGCACTACCGCTACACCAATAGCGCTGCCCGCCTACGCGGGCCCAACTGTTGACACTGTTGCAAGCTCGACGATCACGGAATTAGCAATAATTTAGATAGACCGCAAGATACTCTTCATTCATCATCAGCCTATTACAGTCCACTGCTGGACATAGTCCTCTCCAGTTGTTCGCCACTTAGAGCAAACATCTGGAGGATATACCCATAATCGCCACGCTGGGCAGGCGGGTTGGCGATCGCAGGGCGTAGCTTCTTGCTCCGGTGACGCTGCTGCCCGTCACCGGTCTTTAGTATTTAGCTACTCTCTATTGCACATACATACTCTCTATTGACTCTTTATTGCACATACAATACATTTTAGTACTCATATTATCTTAGTACAATGCAGGCGGTCTTATCTCTGAATGCCATCTCAGACAATCATTTAGAGGAGATATGCAGAAGAGAGGGGTCAAGTATCAGATACAAGTTCCACTCAAAGGAAGTGTGAACACATAAGTTACTTACTATACTGTATCTATTTAGACTGTATCTGTGGAGGCGGCGAAAGGATGAATTGTATTTCTATTTTTGTACTGCTCTTGTGAATTATGTATCCGTTAGTTCAGCCCCAAGCCCGCGGGGCAGACGCCGCGGCGTATACGTACAGTCGTATATTCAATTCCCGGTTGGGTATATCTCTTTTAGTACGTTTTGTGAAGAAAAGCAACTAGAATTTAGGTGTAGAACTAAGGTATATTGTTACAAGCGATACATATAGATCTACACTTATAATAAGTCTGTAGAGAGGTCAATTTTGTACATGAAATATATTCTCAAAATTACTATCAGGGGGTAATTAGTGATCGATACTTTGACAAAAATGCAATCAGTAAAATTTTTGTCTATCTGTCTGTATGTTCGTTATAGAAACAAAAACTACTTAACGGATTTTAGTGAAAATTGGTACAATTATTCTTCATACTGCTGGGCAGGTTAAAGTATACTTTTCATTGCGCTACAATTAATAGGAGCAGAGCAGTGAAGGATAGTTTTGGAAAAACGCGAGAAATTTTTATCTGTATGTTTGATCGCGCATCACGCGAAAACTATTGCATGGGATTGAATGCGGCAAATTAGCCTAATCGAGATACCCTTCTACTCCATCAGAAATACAATTTTCTATGCTATACTGTGCAAATTTTCGTCCGAAATTTCAATTCGATTGTAGGCATTGCAAAGGGCTCGGCGCTTCTCAAAGGTTCAAACGTCCAAAAACACTTGAGGGCAGCGACTGAACATCACACGCTGTCAAAGTGCCCACACAAATGTCGCACGCTCAACAATACGGTCGCACACAAATTGGTATAGACTAAGATCCCACTGCACAATAAGTGTACGTTTATGTTTTATAAACAAAATACCAGAAGCTATATTCTTAAACTAACTGTGTGAGCGGCATCGCACGCGTTGATATCGGGTTCCAAAAATAACGGACTGCCATAAAATGTTGTCTTAAATTTTTAGTTCGACCTCTAGCAATACATTAGTGAAAACCACATTCAATTCCATGGAGTAGTTTATGCGTGATGCACGTTCAACATACAGATAAAAAAATTCTCCTGTTTTCCTAACATTTCCCTTTAGTGCTCTGCCCCTATTGATTGTAGCGTGATGAAAAGTATACTGTAACCTGCCCAGAAGTATGAAGAATAATCGTGGCAAGTTTCGTTAAAATCCGTTGCAGTTGAGTAGTTTTTGTTTCTATAACGAACATACAGACTAACAAAAATTTTACTGATTGCATTTTTGGCATCAGTATCGATCACTAATAGTTATTTTGAAAATCTATTTCATGTACAGAATTGTCCTCTCTAAAGATTTATTATAAGTATAGATTTATAACACCTCAACATTTTAGCTGTGGCATCTCGGCCTATTAGCCGACACTCCATCTCCACACGCCATTGTGACGCGGGTCGACTGTCCGACACAACTATCGCGTCCACCCAATGAATGTTCCCATTAAATCCCATACAACCCCCACACTTTGTAGGGCAGTATCATTGTTTGTGTGACGGGTCGAGCAGCAGTTTCGGCTAGCAGGCCGTTAATAGGTGTTAGGAGAGACGGGTAGTATTTGACATTAATCTAATATAGTGTTCCTCTAAGTGAAAGTTCCTTATCGTTAAGGCTAAGGGTTGGGCCTGCTAAGGGTTGGGATGTAAGGGAGCGACCAATCATCTTTTCGTTCCAAGCCAACCTCACCTGCCCGTGGTGCATCCTGCCGAACAACAAACGAGGCGCTGGCGACCGACTGGGTGGCGGTTTAACCATCACAATTGAAGGCGTAGCTAAATACCACAGGCCGATGACGGGCAGAAGAGTCACCGGAGCGAGAAGCTACGTCCTGCGATCGCCAACCCGCCTGCCCAGCGTGGCGATTATGGGCATATCCTCCAGATGTCTGCCCTGATTGGGGAGCGACTGGAGAGGCCTATGTCCAGCAGTGGACTGCAATAGGCTTGTGATGATGATGATGATGAAGGGTTGGCCCGGCATGGCAGGGCATTTAACAGGTAACTGACCAAGTATTTGTCCGTTGTCTGTCACAGCGACTTGGGCTTCTCTTTCGCTTTCCATCCGTAGGCGTAGGGAAGCCATTATGTCGAGCCACTACAAAAACGCCGATAGCCGTTGAGGTAAACGAGTTCTGGAGTGGATACCGCGTAACGGCAAATGTAATGTAGGACGCGCTCAGGCCAGGTGGAGGGACGATTTGCGCAGGACGGCTGGCAAGTGCTGGATGCGAGAGGCCCAAAATCGAGCATAGTGGCGAACCTTGGGAGAGGCCTATGTCTATATCCAGCAGTGGACTGATGATCATGATGATCTACTGCGCGTTTTTTGAGTATTTTTGACTCCAACCAGGTAAACTCACAACTCAACAAATCTTTCAAACATCACTCGCAACCAACAGCGAATAAATATAATAAAAAACCCAACGGTTCGTAACAACCGTAATCACTCCCGCTTATTTCCCTTTGACATAAACCAATAAATACACGTCATTTCTACCAGGAAAGAATCGTTTGATACTTTCCCAGACAGTATTACCCATACTTTGATCCCGAACGCTGGAGCATACATAATTTATACAGTTACATGGAAACAACCCTTGCCTAGGAAATGGTATACAAAAGATCCTATAAGTTTGCGGGGCAAAGAGAAACTATCCGGTGTCATACAGTTATCAACCTTAAAAGCCAGTTTTTATGGTTCATAATAACAGTAAGCGGTGAGTTATGTAGGGTAGTCTTAATGTCATATGTTGGCGTGCCATTTTGAAGCTTAATAGGGGTGTAATAAGGTTTAAATGTGTGTGTAGTGTCAAATTTCCTAAGGAGGCGATGCTTTGAACTATTTGTGAGTTAAAATCGTGACTTTTGGAATGTTTTGGGAGAAGTTTGAAATTAGTGTTATAGTCATAGCTATTACTTTTTGCATAGCATTGTGTGATAAAAAGCTACAGAGAAGCCCAAGTCACTACGGCTACAGATAAGTAATGAAATCCATCATTTGTCAGTTAGATACATACATACATATGTTCACAATTCTCGGTAATATGTGGTAACAAACATACAACAACAAAAAAATCTGTCGAATTGAGAGAAAAAAGAAAGAGGCTTTTTTAAAGTCAATTAAAAAGGTTTTTAACAAACTAATTTGAACATGAAATATAGTTAAGTATAGATTGTACCTATACTTAATATTATAAAGCTGAAGAGATTGTTTGTTTGAACGCGCTAATCTCAGGAACTACTGGTCCGAATTAAAAAATTCTTTTTGTGTTAAATAGACCATTTATCGAGGAAGGCTTTAGGCTATATAACATCACGCTGCAACTATTAGGAGCGAAGAAATAATGGAAAATGTAAAAAAAAACGGGGATAAAATAACTATTCCACGCGGACGAAGTCGCGAGCACAGCTAGTTGTACATATTCATCAAGAACTCGAACAAATTGACAAGTTCAAAACAATTAAAACAAAACACATCCATTTAATCTTCCCCACCATTCCACAAAAGACACACTCCCGCCCTGTAATCCACGATGTAAGCTCGAGACAGTTCAAACTGAACCTAATCACTTTGTTAACAAAGTTAATTCTTCAACAATCCCAAACATTGCTATACGAAATTATATGAACCACAGAAATATATCTGGATAGAGCGATGAGCTTTACTTTATATTAGCACGTCAAATTGGCTGAATACTGCTTGATGTTCAGCAGACGACGGAGTTCAAACAAAAATGTACCTTATCACGCCTGGTTAGTGCAACAAGGATCGATCACGCTATGACTGCCTGCAAAAGTATCGTTTCTCAGAAAATGAAAGTGCTTTTCGGAGCTTTCACCATGACGTACACGGTAAAAATTCTAAAAATCACTAAGTGACGCCACGTCTCTACTTAGCTGCAGATTTGAAAAAATAATCCAAGATATGCCACGCTGGGCCACACAGCATTATCTAGCTCCAAACTAAGCCGAAGCTTGCAGGTACTGTGGGTACTAGACAACTGATAAACTTACTTAGTATGCATGCATTCATAACAACATGTAATTAACATTTGATTTCACATGCCACTGTATGGCTAAATGGACGAAGAAATTTTAACCTGACAGCTCATGTACTCTGTTGTGAAATAAATATCTTTATCTTTAGATACTTTTTTTTGTAAATAAATACATATTATACATAGAAAACACCCAGACCAAAGCAAACAGACATGTTCATGCACACAAATGTTTGTAATGTGCTCCTGAAAATCCTCAAGATGTTCTCTGTCTGTGTGAGTGGTAGAATGCATTGAAACGCCTTGAGAGAGTCCCTTGTTCCCCGAGAGATATAATCTTCCGATGTTCAAGGCGAGAGTGAATCGGTTTTTGCTGGGTGAGCGCGTTCCATCGTAGACTACGATATCGCTTACCATCAGGCGAATCGCAGTCAAGCGCAAACTCATTTTGAATAAAAAAAAAACGCGCTGTGCGAGTCTTTGAAACAAACTTGCACTTATTCACCGTATTCCTCTTCGTCCTATGATAAAAAGAAGCGGAAGGAATCAAGACGACAACAAGATAGCCACCACCACCTCTTGGTGGGGTGGTGTAGCATAGCTCTATCCTTGATACACTCCCGTGACCCAAACCCTCGCTATACGAAATTATTTGGACCTTCAGCGCGGGTCGGCTGCGGTTGATAGATAATAAGCTAAAATTAATGAGCCGAATACCTATTGTAATTAGTATTCTTAATTAAGTTACATAAATAACTTTTGTATCCCAAAGTTACTTGTTGGAACTAAACAAAAACAATAACATGGTTCTATTTATATCCTGTTTACGAATTACAATAGCTGTATTGTGTTTATTAGGATGTAGTGCCGAAGGGTAAATGAGTCGATGAATTCAAAAGGGGCTGCTTAATTTTGTCTGGAATGTAAGGAAGCGAGCCATCATCTTTTCGCTCCAAGCCAACCTCACCTCTGCATAACGGACGAGGCTCTAGCAACCGACTGGTGGCGGTATAACCATCATAGTTGAAGGCGTAGATTAATATCATAGGCCGATGGCGGGCAGCAGCGTCTCCGAAGCGAGGAGCTACGTACGTCCAGCGATCGTCAACCTGCCTGCTCACCGTGGCGATTACGGATAAAGCCTCCAGGTATTTGCCCAAAGTGGTGTACAACTGGAGAAGCCAATGTATGGGGCAGCGCAGACGATAGACTTTTTGTGCGATAGAGTCTGCGTCTGAGACGTTTAAAAAGAGCATCTAGGTCCCTACAGCTCTGCCGACAGAATGATCGAAGATGTGCGTTGAGTCTGTGAAATATCCGTGACAGATTTTTGCGCGTCGTGTGCGTTAATGCATATAATTGCAAAAAAGTGCGTCACGGATAGTCTGTCGTCTGCTGGCCCTATAGCAGTGGACTACAATAGGCTGATGATGACGATGACGAGAATATACATCATAATTATACAATGACTAACCCTATCTTCTCTCAAGGTATCTCTTTTATTTAATAGGCTGATGTTCACCCCTGCACCCCCGGAAATGGCGGGGTATGAGGAAATAAATACCCATTAAAAACCTAGGTCGCAACGTCAAGCGCCTTATGGGGTGAGTCATGGGGCCTTAGGAACTAGGACTGCCATGACACCGCAAGCGCACATCACTATAACATACTTATTTCTTACAAAGGTTCACTTATCTATTCTATACTTATAATAAATCTGTAGAGAGGTCAATTCTGTACATTAAATATATTTTCAAAATAACTATGAGGGGGTGATTCGTGATCGATACTGATGTCAAAAATGCAATCAGCAAAATTTTTGTCTGTCTGTCTGTCAGTCACATGTACAATTATTCTTTATACTCCTGGGCAGGTTAAAGTATACTTTTCATCAGGCTACAATCAATAGGAGCAGAGCAGTGAAGGGAAACCGGGAGAAATTTTTATCTGTATGTTTGAACGCGCTTCACGCAAAAAATACTGCATGGAATTGAATGCGGTTTTCTTCAATGTATTGCTAGAAGTCTAACTTAAAATTTAGGCACTTTATGGAAGTTCGTTATTTTTGAAATCCGATAACCGCGCGTGCGACGTCGCTGGCACAGCTAGTTTTCCAAATATAAAGGATACATCCAGAACACTGTCTTAATAAGCGAATACACTCTTAAATGAACTGTAACGCTATACAAACAAAAGCTACTTTCGTCCAGCACAAGTCTTCCACGAGCCTCGTAAACAAACGCTTAATCAAAACGGCTTCGCTCATAACTAATGATTTGTTTGAGCGAGTTCCGACGATCGGGGTTTGGGCAGCGGCGATCTGTTGTGAGGTTAGCAGTTTTGCAACGATCAATTATTATCTGGAGAGGACTCAGGAATGTTGTACCCCAATATAGATACTACATTTAGTATACATACAGCATACGTACATTCATTGTGGGTGTTGTAGAAAACGACTAAGGGGATTCAGGATTAAAAATGAGCGTATTTGGTTTCCCTAAAAAAACATCATAATCAGCCTTTTGCTGTTCACTGCTGGACATAGGACTTGAGAGGCTCCGAAATACGATCCAATACATACTGGCCAGTCAGAAACATTACAGGCTCTCTCTGGCTATATACCGACTGATCTCGATATGACCCAAGTCACTTTAGGAGTGTTTTTTTTTATGCAAGAGGCGGCAGACAAGCAAATGCGATGCCTGATGGTAAGAAGTCGACACCGCCCATTGTATGTATCTCCTAATGTACTGTGATCTCCAAGTCAGCGGTGTTTAGTACTGGCGTTAGTACGCCAGTTCCTAGCTGGTCGATGATAGCTCACACTGAACTGAACTGAAACACAGTTTACTTCTTCCAAGATACTTTTATTGCACTATTGAGGTATGTATTTACACTGGTGATTTTATATTGAACTGGTTTTGAACTGCTTTTTGAACTGCCCATACAAAAGGCCGTTGGTCTTATATCTAGATGGAGAAACACAATGATACCGCGATGTAATTAGGCACATCGCCATCTATGCGATGTACCTCATCATCATCATCATCATCAGCCTATTACAATCCACTGCTGGACATAGGCCTCTCCAGTTGTTTGCCACCTAGGGCAAACATCTGGAGGATATACCCATAATCGCCACGCTAAGCAGGCGGGTTGGCGATCGCAGGGCGTAGCTTCTTGCTCCGGTGACGCTGCTACCCGTCATCGGCCTGTGGTATTTAGCTACGCCTTCTATCGTGATGGTTTTACCGCCACCAGTCGGTTTGCCAGAGCCTCGTTTGTTGTTCGGCAGGATGCACCACGGGCAGGTGAGGATGGCTTGGAGTGAAAAGGTGATAGGTCACTCCCTTACATCCTCGTTCGTAGGTACATGCGATGTACCTACGAACTATATTTACAACTAGCTTTTGCCCGCGACTTCGTCCGCGTGTTTAGATTTTTACATCCAAAAATTTTTTCCCAATAACTCCCGGTCCCGTTGGAATTTTGCAATATCGCGTTGCAAGTAATCTTTACGTTCATTAAGGTACCTTGCATGCCAAATTTCAATCATCTATCTTAACGCGATTTAAATTTTTCATACAAAAGGTTTTCCCGCTAACTCTTGATCCCGTGGGAAGTTTGCAATATCCTGTTGCATGCCTAATTTCAAGATTTTCCCGCTAATGAGGAATATGGATGACTTTTTTTATGAATTTAAAAGATCAAAGATCTCATCTTTTATCTTTTCGTAGATCGTAGAATTTTTAACTATCTTTTCTATTAAGCGTGTTATAAAGCGTAAAAATTATGGCTTATACAGAGATATCCGACGTGGCGGATGACGTCACGTACCGTGCGCGCCATTCAAACTCCATAGAAAAATCTGTTTTCGTGAGAGAGACGGATATATTAGTTTTCAACGACTCTATCTCGCCCATTTTTCAGCCAATTTTGATTTTGTTTTCACTGTTCATAGTATATTTTTATTTATTTTACGATAAATACATGTAACTATTTCTCATGCATTTCCTTATTCTCGTTCCCGTGGGAATTTCGGGAATTCCTTTCTTAGTGCACGTCTACGGTACCTAAGCTACGTCCCTTCTAAATTTCAAGTGCCTAAGTTTAGCCGTTTAGGCTGTGCGTTGATATGTCAGTCAGTGAGATTCTTTTCTCCTTTTATATATTTAGATTTAATTTGACCGGTAACGCCATTTATTGAGAGGAATTAGTAGTTTTGGGCTATTTTATTTCTCGGCCTTTCTTTTCCTATTTTATCACATAAAGGGTCGATTGAAAATTTTGAAATTTTATCCCTTTCGGAATGGAATTTTGTCAAAACCCTTTCTTGGCAATATCTACCACGTCATGGTATAGGTTTGTGACATAAAGGGTCGATTTAAAATTTTGAAATTTTATGCCTTTCGGAGTGGAATTTATCAAAACCCTTTCTTGGCAATATCTACCACGTCATGGTATAGCTTTGTGAATGCAAAGTCTCAGCCCGAACGGTTTAAAATTGACAAAATTTCATGCAAACTTTCATCCCCTATTTTATCCCCTTGGGGCTCGAAATGATCAAAATTCTTTTAAGCGGATGCTTAAGCGTCATAGCACGTCGTAGCTTTATACATGCCAAGTCTTAGCCCAATCGGCTTAAAATTGACAAAGTTTTATACAAACTTTCATCACCTATTTTATCCCTTCGGGGGTTGAAATGACTAAAACCCTTTTTTAGCGGATAACTACGTCATAGTAGCTTTACACATGCAAAGTCTTAGCCCAATCGGCTTAAAATTGACAAAGTTTTATACTAACTTTAATCCCCTATTTTATCCCCTTGGGGGTGGAATTGATCAAAATCCTTTCTTAGCGGACGCCTACGTCATTACATCTACCTGTATGCCAAATTTCAGCCCAATCGGTCCAGTAGTTTGGGCTGTGCGTTGATAGATCACTATGTCAGTCAGTCAGTCAGTCAGTCAGTCAGTCAGTCACCTTTGAGTTTTATATATTTAGAAGAGAGAAGAGAAGATGACTTAAAATGACAGCACCTGCTAATTTCGCTATACAGCGACACCTATGAAATGGTGGATGGACTAAAAGGTCGTGAACAAGCGGAGAGAAGCAAGGACCTTTTTCCCATGGAATAACAATCATTACCACATCTCCTGCCGGCTAATCTTCATGGAAATTTACCGCTGCGTTTGAAATTCTGAGAGCATTATTTAAGCATAATTTTCGTCATAATTAACATTATTTCGTCATAAACCCGCGACACTTTTGAAAATGTGACGGTGTGGTCCCAAGCAAACACGCCGCACGCGTACACAAGCACACGTGGACAACAAACAAAGGGCTATGCCGACGCGTTCCAAACAATGTTTTGGTTGAGACAGCGTTTTGTTTAAATTGTTCGTTGTATTAACACCCACATTTTTTTAAAAAGAGCGTTCTGGTCATTCCTCCATCTGATGGTATTCTTCATCATAAAATAAAATTCTGCTAACAGATTCACCAGTAATACTCTTGCACCACAAACATTTTTTTCCCTACTAGCACTCCGACGTGATGAGGATGAGACCTGATGAGAAGAAGCCGCACTTCACCAGTTTGCCATTTTTTCAAAAATATACTTAACATACTTTTGATGTCATACATTAATACCATATTTGTTAAGTGCAGGCACAGATTAATAAATAGTTACTACGTAAGTGCAGGCGAGCAGCTCATTACCTATGTCCATGTCATATTATCGTCTAGGAAGTCTTGTATTTTATAATATCCTTTTTTCATTAGACATGACTTAATATGAGACTTAAACCTATGTATTGGTAATTCCCCATAGAATACCACAGCCAACTGACCTCCGGGTTGTGTTTCTGCCGGTGAGTAGGGTTTCCGGAGCTCGTGGGGGGTTAGGGTTGGGCCGGCATGGCGGTGGCGACTGACAGGTAACTGACCAGTTATTTGCACGTTGTCACAGTGACTTGGGTTTCTCTTTCGCTTTCCATCAGGCGTAGGTAGGGAAGCCATTATGTCGAGCCACTATAAAAAAAACCATACTCTAAGAGAGGGGCCGACCAGCAATGGCTGCAATAGGCCAAGATAACCATCATCAGCCTACAAACGAGATAGGTTAGTCTTGTTCTAAATCCAAAAAAAACCACATAACCAAAAATATGTTTGTCTATCTATAATTGTGTGCATTTATCCAATATTGTACGAGGTTTATGACATTGGAATATATAATATTTCTTTTTATGTTAAATATTTTTAAAAAGGCTAACTTTTAAGTTTGTTGCGGCACTTCTACTCAGCAGGCTACACGTCAAAGTGCTGGTAGGAAAAAATTTTGACGTAGGTACAAAGTATTACTAGTGAATCTACTTGCAAAAATAAACAATTTTTTTTTATATCTTCAAGTATGTACTCGTATATTCCGAAAGAGACACAAATCTAGACATTCCAACCCACATCTATGTCAAGAAAAGGTCAACTTCTGACGAGATGTGTAAGAAGTTATTACAAAAAGCCACCTGGTCCCAGGGAAGCGAATATACCATCCGGCTGTCACGTATACTAAGGTTTATTGCGTTACTGCGTATTAGGGGAATATGTGTAATACAATAACTGGCAGAAGTAATAATGGTCGTGTTGTGCGCGACTCGCGAGGATTTGCAACGGGACTAATGTTACGTGCGGGTAATTGGATTGGCAGACCAATTTTCAGTGTATATTTTGTAGGCAAATATGTTTTAATAGAAATAATACTCTCCTGATTGAATTATAATTAATTATTATTATTTTTCTCAAATTTTTGCTTAATTTTTGCTTATTACACTATTATAAAATAGAAAGCTTTGCTTTCAAGTTTCGAATTGTTGTGCGCTTTTAGTCTTGCAGCATTTCTCTTTGGCTACTTTTTATTTTTGCATGTTGTGTTTGCCTTTAAATAGATGTGCATTTGGCTATGTTATTAATGTGTATGTTGAATAAAATGTATTAATGTGCAACTGCTGGTAAACCATAAATAAAAAAAAAACACTTTTTTTCCATTTTATGGAAGCCATTATGTCGAGCTATTATAAAAGAAAAAAATCAGCCATCAGCTGGTTGGCTGATGGCTGAAAAGGATTCCTTGATGGCTTCCAATGATGTTAAAGTGCACAATAACAACGCCAGCCTATCGCAGTCCACTGCTGGACTTCAGTTTTTCGCCACTTTGGTCAATCTGGAGGCGTTGTCCAAAATCGCCACTTGGGTAAACGGATTGGCGATCGCTGGGCGTAGCTTCACGCCCCGGTGACGCTGCTGCCCTTCATCGGCCTGTGGTATTCTACGCCTTCAATTGTGATGGTTATACCGCTACCGGTTGCCAGCGCTGCAGCGCCTCGTTTGTTATTCGGCAGGTTGCACCGCGGGTAGGTGAGGGTGGCTTAGAGCGAAAAGATGATAGGTTGCTATGTTACATTTACATACCCACACACAATAAGATTGTGTGCAAATACAGATTACCGGGCACGGACGGTCACATCCCAATAATTAGAGCCGCGTTTACAATTACGAGTATTAGCCTAGCAGAAGATATTTAGTGCACTAGAGTAAGGCTAAGTTCATATGGCCGCGCGGCACCGCGCGCCGCCGCGCGGTGTGAGAGTTCACATGACAGGGTATATACGAGCGCCAGTCTGGCATTAACATTGATATACAATGGACGTGGAGGAGGCAATTTGCTTGTGGATTTTATATAGAAGACTGAGACGTCGCAGAAGACGACAAAGGCGATACTGGGTGCATCCAATATTAAGTGACAGACTTTCTTCAAGCCTGTTTGTCACCTTATACCCTGAGTTGAGGTTACATGAAGAAAAATTTTTTAATTATTTCCGTATGTCAGTTGCAACCTTTGATTTTTTATACGATTTCAGTGAAAATGCTGTAAGATATTGCAAATCACCAAAAGAAAAACTCATTGTAACATTGCATCTCTTTTTTCGAATTCGTCGATAAGCAAATCGATAGGCACAATGTCATCTTCGGTACTCATTGCATCGATCTATGTGTCTTTCCGTCTCAAGGCGCGCGGATCAACTGAACAGGTCGATACAGGTTTGAAATACTTGTGCCGCGCGGCAGCGCGCGGTTCTAAATCTTGCGCGCGGGTCAGAGCGCGCCGCGCGTTGGCGTGCGGTACCGCGCGGTAATGTAGACGATAATTATCGTTTATATTGATCTTGTGCCGCGCGGTTCGTAGTTCCGCGCGGTACCGCGCGGCCATATGAACTTAGCCTAAATCTCCTCCTTCCACAATATTAGACAACATCACATACATTGCTCCGATCCCAAAGTAAGTAGCTTAAGCACTTGTGTTATGGGTATCAGAACAACGAAGGTACCACAAATAAATACTTAAATACAAATATAAACACACAGACGGGACAAACACAAGTGTTCATCACACGAATGTTTGTCCCTGGTGGGAATCGAGAACCTACGACCCTTGGTTCAGAAGGCAGGGGTCACAACCAATTGAGCCACCGAGCCAGTCCAGTAAATACGTATAATATACCCGTATGGTATGGTCAAACGCTCTTACCCGTCATAAAGGGTTGTTGTATTTGATGCACAAAGACTGAAGAGTGCGGTGACAGACAGCTTCCGCTATATTTTTTTCGCTGAAAAAATAACGTTGAAAAACCGTACTCTATGCGGGCGCAGAGAACTGACGTTAGGCCGTTTGTTCCCGTATTAGGGTACCGTATGTGTGCCAGAAATAAATAAACCTAGACCAAAACTAATATGAAGCGAATTTGATCTAATTACGGAACGTAGAGAGGTAGGGCATAGCGAATCTTCGCTCGAATTGAGCCGTCCGTCCGGGGAAGGACCTCCACCCTATAGAACACCGCAGCCAAATGACCTCCGGGTCGTGTTTCTGCTGGTGAGTAGGGTGTTTGTCCCGGGTGGGAATCGAACCCACGACCCTTGGTTCAGAAGGCAGGGGTCACTACCAATTGAGCCACCGAGCCAGTCGGTTTCCTGATTTCCCCCGAATGGAAATCAAAATTTCAACTTTCGGTTCGTCCCTTTGCCTAACCACGCCCCAGAGAATTCATTAATTGACGAACTCCACATTACTTCGAAGGCCGAATGCCGAATGCCGAACGCGGTCGAGGCCGGACGGTCAAAAGGACGGACACGGCGCCCATAAATATTAGAAATCGTATAACTACGCTATCACCGCAGCGGATTTATTTGATAGCGTGGAACGATTCAATTTTTTTATTCTTTTTTAGTGATGGGACACGGGTGAATCAAGTATCGATGATTTTTTTTATCATTTTATCCATAGTCTTGAGAGGCCCAAGATCCATCAAAGTGGCAAACAAGTGGACAAGCCTATGTCCTGCGAAAGGGCTGCTCACTGCGAAAGGCTGATAATTATCCATCCTGCTGATTAAATAATCATTTAATTAAATAAGCTAAGGATTTCTGATTTCAAAGGATTCTACATGGTGAACTAGAATCAAATTCCTGTCCTGTACTTGAGTAAGTACGCTAACTAACTTCTTTGTAGATTAACCGCTAAAGTTCCCGTTTTGACCCGGGTGGGGATCGAACCCACGACGCTTGGTTCAGAAGGCATGACCAAATAAGCGACTGAGCCAGTCAGATGTTTTTGTATCGCATTGTGCATAGAGAGGTAGAGCATAACGAATCTTCTCTCCAATTGAGCCGCCCGTCCGGGGAAGGACCCTATAGAATACCACAGCCAAATGACCTCCGGGTCGTGTTTCTGCTAGTGAGTAGGGTTTCCAGAGCTCGTAGGGGGGGTTAGGGTTGGGCCGGCAAGGCCACTGCCATGCAACTGACAGGTAACTGACCAGTAACTTGCCAGTTGCCACAGCGACTCGGGCTTCTCTTTCGCTTTCCATCAGGCATAGGAAAGCCATTATGTCGAGCTACTATAAAAAAAGGTGAACTGAGGTGAACCACTCGCTCGTCTGCCGCTTAATCCATTAAAAAAACTCAGCAGAACATCGATGTGGCGTATCGATGGATATTCTCAACATCACTAAACCCCAAATTCAGTTGGTAAATATCAGAAAATGGGCGGCCATAAATACCGCGGCCGGCGCGGCCCGTCGCTCCGCACATATTAATAAATTGCGTGGATTTACACTTCTATACGTACACGTGGAGATATCCGGTGGGGGGTTACGTCGAGCGGAAAAGTGTCTTTTAAACGGTTTGTGTCGAAAATATATACAGGGATGTAAGGGAGCGACCTTATCATCTTTTCGCTCCAAGCCACCCTCACTTGTGCGTATTGGATTTACACAACCGATTGGTGGCTATACGCCAAGCTTGGGTTGGCGAACGCAGGGCGTAATTTCTCGCTCCGACAGCGCTGCTGCCCATCATTGGCCTGCGGTTAGCTATGTGATAGCGCTGGATGCGAGAGGCCCAAAATCGATCAAGATGGCGAACATTAGAAGAGGCCTATGTCCAGCAGTGGACTGACACGGGCTGATGATGATTTAGCTATGCCATCAATCGTGGTGGTCATACCGCCATCAGTCACTTACCAGAGCCTCGTTTATTCAGCAGGTTGCACCACGGGCAAGTGAGTGTGGCTTGTAGTGAAAAGATGATATGTCGCTCACTTACAATCTATGGCATCTAGATGGTTACAAACTAAACCTACTGCGGTCACCAACCTGCCTGCCAGGAACGGTGATTAAGACAAACCCTCTCAAAGGGCTAGTGTTATTGCGAGACCTATGTCCAAGAGTGGACGTTTACAAGCTGATTTTGAAGGGAGGCAGGGCATAGCGAATCTCCGCTCGAAATGAGCTGCCCGCCCGGGGAAGGACCTCCACCCTATAGAATACCGCAGCCAAATGATCTCCGGGTCGTGTCTCGGTCGGTGAGTGCTCGTGAGGGGTTAGGGTTGGGGTGGCAACTGACAGGTAAATGACCAGTTACTTGCTCGTTGTCACAGCGACTTGGGCTTCTCTTTCGCTTTCCATCAGGCGTATGGAAGCCATTATGTCAAGCCACTACAAAAAAATATTAAAAAGAATATTATGATGTCGAGACGTATCCGAATCTTCGATAACAGGCTCAAAAGCTTGGAACGTACCTCGCTCCGCCTCCACTCTTAGTCATAAAACGTAACTTGCACCATTTTTGTGGACTGTCAAAGCCGAAGCTCACTTTAAAACGTTAGCCGAACGATGCAACTTGTTCGGATTTACGACCTTTTGGATTTACGGAGAAGCCATTAAAAGGTCGCCGGACGGGGAGGGGCAAAAAAGTCGCTTGATTTATCTCTGTGCTGATATTGCCTGAGGATTTTGGTTAATTTAATGTGGCCTGACCTGACTGTGTAAGCAATTTCTCGAACAAACACAAAATGAACAAAGAAGTTAATACCTATATCATAATTCTCCTGCTCTTATACCGTTCTAAGTGGGGTCGGCACAACATCTTTTCTCCTTCCTCTCTTCTCTACCACGACAAGAACTATTATGTATCTAAATAAATAGTGTTTAATCTTGCTATACATACACGAATTTCTATTACGAACACAACAAATTGGCGCGACAAGACATGTATACCTAATTCTACAGAAAAACTATCGCGTAAGCTTGCACGTAAGCTTTTGCGACAGGCTTACTAAATCGTGGAATAACATTAATACGCAAGATAATTTTTCGAACGAAGCAACTGAACGGTTAGGTGGATTTGCTCTCCCCGGACCAGGAGTGCCGGCCGCTTGTCATCCGCGGCTGGCCAGGGCAGGACGCATAAACAAGCAACCTACGGGATCATCATCATCATCAGCCTTTTGCATTCCACTGCTGGACTTAGGCCTCTCCAGTTGTTCGCCACTTAGCGCAAACATCTGGAGGATATACCTGCAATCGCCACGCTGGGCAGGCGGGTTGGCGATCGCAGGGCGTAGCTCCTCGCTCTGGTAACGCTGCTGCCCGTCGTCGGTCTGTGGTATTTACCTATGTCATCAATTGTGATGGTTGTACCGCCAGTCGGTTGCCAGCGCCTCGTTTGTTATTCGGCAGGATGCACGACAGGCAGGTGAGGTTGGCTTGGAGCGAAAAGATGATAAGGCGTTAGGTTACATCCCCCTACAAAGATCCCATACAAAGATCTACACTAATCTAGCGCTACTATAGCTCCGAAGCAGCGAAGCAGACATTACTAATTAACGAACTGGCCACCGCCCTAGTCGCCCGAGCCGCAGTCACCAAGTCGTTTAGACACTAGATCGATAATTGCCATCGCCGTTCGTGCAAAGTTTTGATTAAATTATGCGAGATATAATCTTGGGACCAGTTGAAATCTACGAGGTTCCGCTAGCCGGTTTGTGTAAGTTATAAGAGAAAGCGGGAATATATAATAAAAAAAACCGGCCAAGTGCGAGTCGGACTCGCGCACGTAGGGTTCCGTACCACTGATTGAATGAAAAAAATTAGGTAATTCGATTTATGATGTTTAAAAAAAAACTACTGTCTAGATTTCATTCAAACCAAATTTAGTTAGTAGTTTACATAGTAATACACATCATATTTTTTTTTTAGTTTTATAATGCCCATATTTTAGAAGTTACGGGGGGGGGGGGACACACACATTTTACCACTTTGGAAGAGTCTCTCGCGCAAACTATTCATCTGAGAAAAAAATGATGTTAGATACCTTAACATCATTTTCAAATACCTATCCATAAATACCCCACACGTATGGGTTTGATGAAAAAAAAATTTCGAGTTTCAGTTCCATGTATGGAGAACCCCAAAAATTTAGGATTTTTTTTCTGATTTTACTTTAAAATCTTAATGCTTCGCTGCTGGGTCGCTTCCGGGGCAGTGCCAACAGTATCCTGGGCGCATTGGCCGAGCGGTGGGACTCCCCCATGGTACAAAGGTGGATGAAGCTGCATGAAAGCTCATCGCCTTTTGACCAATAATTATGTGCGACATTTATTTTATTTTATTTTTATTTTATATTGTTATTTAAATTTGATTTTTATTTAAATTTGATTTTTATTTTTATTTATTCCGACATTTTATGTATTTTGTTCCGATTTGTGTTTGTTTTGGTTTATGTTGACATGTTTTATTTGTAATTGTGTTTATGTAATTTTAATTTTGATGTATACCCTATGGATTGAATTCTGAAATAAATGGATTATTATTATTAATGCGGTTAACAGAATACATCTACGTACCAAATTTTAATAATGTAGCTCTTATAGTTTCGGAATAAACTGGCTGTGACATACGGACGGACAGACAGACAGACAGACAGACAGACAGACAGACAGACAGACAGACAGACAGACATGACGAATCTATAAGGGTGCCGTTTTTGCCATTTTGGCTACGGAACCCTAACAAGAAATGCCATGCAGGGCCACACAGCGCCACCTAGCTCCAAACTAAGCCGAAGCTTGTACTATGTGTACTAGACATCTGATAAACTTACCTAAATACTTTTTTTTTGTAAATAAATACATATTATACATAGCATACACCCAGACCAATACAAAAAGACATGTTCATGAACACTAATGTTTGTACTGTGCGGGAATCAAACCCGCGACCCTTGGCTCAGAAGGCAGAGGTTACTACCAAATGAGCCATCAAGCCAGTCTCAGTAAAGACGGGCAACAGCGTATACCTTCTCTCACACACTGCCAGCCTATTTTGCAGTCCACTGCTGGACATAGGCCTCTCCAGTTGTTTGCCACTTTGAGCAAACATTTGGAGGTTATACCCATAATCGCCACGCTGGGCAGCCGGGTTGGCGATCGCAAGGCGTAGCTTCTCGCGCCGGTAACGCTGCCCGCCATCGATCTGCGGTATTTAGCTACGCCTTCAGTTGTGATGGTTATACCGCCACCTGTCGATTGCCAGCAGAAACGCCTCATTTGTTATTCGGCAGGATGCACCACGGGCAGGTGAGGTTGGCTTGGAGGAAAAAGACGATAGGTCCCTTGCATTCCCCACTTTAATGACGAGGTATTTCCAAACGTTTTTGGGGGGTTTAGTGGTTATGACCTCCCTTTTTAGGAGGTTTGATTCTCACAGACCAAGCCGTCTCCTGACGACGTAGCCTAATACATTCCTTTCTAAAAAATAAGGGTTTTTGGTCAAGAATTTGTTTTGACTCCTATAACCGCTTCAGCGTACAATATGGACAGACAGACAGAGTGTACATTCAGCGAATAAGACGCCGACTCAGCCGGGCCGGCTAACGTCGTTAGCGGCAAACACTGCATTAGTCTTTTTACAAAGTCGGCAAAATATTGTAAGCTGTTTTGGCTTTTGTGAGTATTGAATTTTGTACCAAGTTATAATAATAACAACATTTATTGTAACAGATTGGTACTGGTATATTTATAAGGGAAGAACTTATCATCTTTGCGCTCCAAGCCACCCTCACCTGCCCGTGGTGCATCCTGCCGAATAACAAACGAGGCTCTGGCAACAGACTGATGGCGGTATAACTATAACAATTGAAGGCGTCTCTAAATATCACAGGCCGATGACGGGTAGCAGCGTCACCTGCAAGCTACTCCCTGCGATCGCCAACCCGCTTGCCCAGGGCGATTATGGGTTAAGCCTCCAAAGGTTTTCCCCAAGTGGCGACCAACTGGAGAGGCCTATGTCCAGCAGTGGACTGTGATAGGCTGATGATTATTATCAGTGACAATTATACTTAATTGGGGGGGATTTGCCACAGTCATCACGCTTGGCAGGAAGGTTGGTGACCGCAGTAGGTTTTATTTGTACCCAGTTAAACACTGCTGCTCTGTTCCTGAAATGTCCCTAGTCGTCTTCTACGATACCCACGGGATGACATGGGATGGGATAGTGATGTAAAGTTGCAATTTGTTTTTTTTTTTCACTTTTATGGAAAAAAAAATGAAAGAAACTTAGCATCATTGTTTTTTTGCTAAATTTGGTTTATTTTTCTACCCTAAGTTTTAGTTCAATTAGTTATTCAAACTCAGAACATCCTATTTTTAATTGGTTGAAGTACTAAACCTTCTCCTGAATGTAACAAATACAAATAAACCGCATCCAAATAGCTATAGCCAAACGCGAGATAATCGCGGACAAACATACATACATACAAACAATCGAACTGAGAACCTCCTTTTTTTTGAAGTCGGTTAAAAATACTCGTATATGGCTAGAACTATGAACTTTCTCCGTCCGTGACACAATATTAATATTTAAAGGTAAATGCCCTAACAGTTTTAAATTTCATATTCTTGAATAAAAACATGGTCCACAAAAAAATACAGATTTTTTCAGGGTTTATTATGTTTTTTTTTTCACATTATAAAAAAAAAATTTTGGCAACACTAGGATGGAACTCTAAATCCAGAAACCACTAGCTCAATAACAAAAGCTTTTTCATTTTCATTAAAAGCTTTTGCCCGCATACATTATTCGCTACGTTAATATCGAATCCCTCAAATGACTCTCATCAATGATGCACCGTGCATCCGGAATGCGCCCGATAATTAACATTTAGACAAATCAAATAGAATAGCTGATTGAATCAGGGCGCAATCAATCGGTTCATTAGTCAGCCGCGGGCGCATTAAGCTAATCACAGGTTACAGATGACTGGGGGGTTTTTAGGGATCCATACCTTAACCCTTTCCCTGTCCACCGATTAGACGTAATAGAATTTTTATTCATCATAATCAGCACGTGTCAGTCCACTGCTGTACATAGGCCTTTTCAATTGTTCGCCACCTTGGGCAAACACCTGGAGGATTTACCCATAATCGCCACGATCCCAGGGCGTAGCTCCTCGCTCCGGTGACGCTGCTGCCCGTCATCGGTCTGTGGTATTTAGCTTCGCCTTCAATTGTGATGGTTATACCGCCACCTGTCGGTTGCCAGCGCCTCGTTTGTTATTTGGCAGGATGCACCACGGGCAGGTGAGGTTGGCTTGGAACGAAAAGATGATAGGCCGCTCCCTTACATCCCTGTTGTACATAGGCCTCTTCAATTGTTAGCCACTTTGAGCAAACATCTCAAGGATTTACCCATAATCACCACGTTGGGCAGACGGATTGGCAGGCGATCGCAGAGCGTAGCTCCTCGCTCCGGTGACGCTGCTGCCCGTCATCGGCCTTTGGTCAGCTACGTCTTAAAAAAATACTTTACCGCCGAATTCAGAATGTAGCAGATCGCGAGGTGGTCGACAACTTGAGAAATTGCCAAGAAAAACAAATGAAAAACTCTATGAACATGACCTACCTATAAATGAAAAAATTAAAAATGAGAATAAAAAAATCGATTGCTCTAATCTTGCATGCACACGCAAGCTTATATTAAAAATGTCAAGGTTGAAAACTATTGCACCGATATAAAGTTTACAACGACACGCGATTTCCCTGTACAATTGTACATGCATTTAATATAATATCAAAACATGCCAGTTTTGATGGTTCAATAAACAAAATACATAACTCAAGACATGCCACGCCATCTAGCCCCGAACTAAGCCTAAGCTTGAACTGTGCGTAGTATAAACTTAGCGTACCCACTGGGTACTAGACAACTGGTAACTTTCTTAAGATATATATTTTTTAAATAAATACATATTATCACACAACATCACATACATTGCTCCGATCTTAAGCACTTATGTTATGGGTATCAGAACAACGAAGGTACCTACCATAAATAAAAACTTGAACACCTAGACGCGGAACAAACACAAATTTTTATTACACGAATGTTTGTCACGAGTGGAAATCGAACACTCTTGGTTCAGAAGGCAGGGTTTACTAGCAATTGAGCCACCGAGCCAGTCAAAAAACATAATAAAAATCTAGACCAATACAAACAGACACTCATAATGTTTGTACTGTGCGGATATCGAACCTACGACCCTTGCCTCAGAAGGCAGAGGTCAATAACTAAGCGATGAATCCAGCCAGTTTTATTACAGTTTCAAATTTGCGAAACAAATTAACTTTTTTTTTCTGAAAGCCGAATTGTTTCCGGGCCAGTTGGCGCTCAGACCACAGTGCGGTAGCATCCGCATATTGTTTTAATTGGTTTTCTGTTTGTTCGGCTGTGTGGCGGTATACATACAGGTCTGCATACAAATAGGTGCTGTGATGTGTCGAATGATAGTATTTTGTTATTGCAACTGGTAATCGACTCGTGGGGCACGGTTGAAGGCGTAGCTAAATAACACAGGCCGACAACGGGCAGCAGCGTCGCCGGAGAGAGGAGCTACGCCCTGCATACGCCAACCCGCCTGCCCAGCGGGTTTTTAGGACAACGATTATGGGTAACCACCAGTCGGTTGCCAGAGCCTCGTTTGTTATTCGGCAGGATGCACCACGAGCAGGTAAGGGTGGATTGAAGCGAAAATATGATATATCCTACACAATGAACATGTACATACTTTGTTTGTACTACTACAATGTACATTTTACTTACCTAAGTTATTTTTAAGCTACGTACGCTTTTGGGAACGTGAAACAGATTACATTCACCACTTTGACCGAGTAATGTAATGAGTCAACAAAACCTCGAGAGTATTTGTTACGAAACGGGTAAGTCATTGTCTCGCAGACCAAAAACAATCTGCACAATGGGCCGCACCGGCTCGCCGCGGACACAAATGTTGATAATTAATTTGGTTTACTCGCCCGTGCACAGTGGGACAATGTGTGTGCGTGTTGAATTTTAGATAATTGACCTTTTGTATGGCACAGATGATATTGTATTGTGTTAATGTATGCAGGTGGGAATGTAGTGAAAGTTTAATAGGGAAATGAGAATAGACAGTCGTCTAGTAAGGTGAAAGATGTCCAAAACTGCCAAATTTGTTAGTATGTCAAAATGACTGCGTTCTGCCTGATGTTAAGCAGACAATGAACTCCAAAAAATGAAAACGATTCGCATCACACCTAATTAGTGCAACACGGATCGATCACACTATGACTTAAAAGACCCAAGTCTACAAAAAGAAGGCGGCACGTCCAACATAATATACAGAAAAGACAAACTAAGTCTTTGTGTGCCTATAAAAGACTAAATCTTTTTATGCTACGAGTATAATGCAGATGAAACAAAATCGGTTGTTGCATACACGAAATTGGTCTTTAACATTAACGTTCTTAAAAAACAAAGCTATTTTCCATCACATTATCTTCAACATGTTAATATTCTATTAGTATAAAAAATATTCATCTACTTTGAAGATATTTCATTATTTTCTTGGCAGTATCTAAATATTTAACCATACAATTTTAACTGAGAATAAAATAGCAATGCATCAAAAATTTTCTTCGAATAAACAGTAACAACTTTTCGAGCTCGAAATACAAAATCCTCCGCTTGATTCATAAAAATTCTAACGATATTACCTGCAAGGGCTGGATTTTGACTGGCGTACCTGAAAAAGAGAGTCCAGATTAGTTGAAATGTTATCCATAGCCACTCCGGAGTCATAACAGGAGATTTAACACATTACACTGTGTAACGATACTTTTCGTAGCATCGTCAGCAACTTATAATCTAGTTATAAGCGTAATAGTAAGGTAGCGAGTTTTGTTATTATGATACGTTTATTCAATGTCCTTATGGTGATAGAAAACATCATTACTAGCGATAAGACAGCCTGATGTACCCCAAGTTGTCTGTAATACTTTGTCTATAAATGTTTGTATTTTGTGCATTATAGAATATTATCTATCTATCTAATATAAACGAGCACAAAAAGTGTGTTTAAGGTAAAATTTAAACACGTACTTTTAAAATATTTTTTTTCTATTTTCCATTTCCGGAGCATAGGAGTCAAATAGAATTTTTCATTTAATTTTTATTATTAAAATCTTCTCTATACTTTAAAGTGAAGCTAGGTAAAAATTCAATTCGTTAGTACCACCATCCCACCCCACTCGGGACTCATCCCGAATTTCAATGTCTCCCCTCTTTTTAGCTCCGAACCACCATATAATTGACTTCGGAAGCGTTGGTTAGCGGGTAGATTACACGCCATTTTTGTAATTGGGTGACGTTTCGCTGCAATTAAATTGTTTAAGTCTTTTTGTACGTGATTTAAAAAGCAGATTAAAGAGCGCACGAAGTAATCAGAGGCTTGAAATGATTGGGTAGATGCCGTATTCTGTTAGTTAAGAAAGCTACAAGCATTTCTCAATTTTATCTGAGACTAGTTACTCGCCCTCGCTTCGCTTCGAGTATTTCGGGTTACATTATTGGCGTTGTAGTAGGGGTCTCTAATCTTTTCTAGCAATAAAAGCCTATGTTTTTTTTATGCAAGAGGCGGCAGACGATTAAATGTGATGCCTGATAGTAAGCAGTCGACACCGCCCATGGGGCACCCGCAACTCAAATCGCGTTCTGGGGTCGCTGCCGGCCTTTTAAATAGGAGTTCGAAACGGAGCTCGTTTCTTGAATGTCGTAGCTTTTCGGAAATACTGACGCAGAGAGTTGGTTCCACAAAACCGATGCGCGAGGCAAGGGTGAATGTCCCTTTCTAGTGGTGAAGGAATTTTCGTAATGAGCCTAAGCTCACTGAACTACTGATAGTTTTTGAGTTCATTCATTAAAAACATACACACAAATACAAGAATGCTCTACACAAAATACTGCACCTTTGAAGTCGTCAAATATAAAAAAGTCTTTACGACAGTTTAAGTCGCCCAAAATTATGAATTATTATAGTAAGCTAAAAATCGTCATCGTTCCTAAATCAGATAGATAAGACAGATATTATTTATTGCGCCCCATACAACTAAGTACTTAAAACTATTTGAACAGATGTGATCTCAACTTAAAATGTCCAAATTGGCACAACTCTGGTCAAATTGTACCTTACATAGAATCGGTTCTCAGTAAAACGCAACGAATTTCATATTTCAAGAATACCGACTGAAATGTTCACGTGTCTTAAATTTTCCTTTTATGGCTAATTTGGCTTTTATGGCAGCAAAACGCGCTGCAGGTACCACTGTGCGTTATTCATGCACGGTTGGAGCCGGAGTTTTTGTTCGAAATTTGGCGTTTTCGTACTAGCGGGCACTTCTGTGCATTTGAACTGGTACGATGCTATAATGTATGGTAATTTTAGTTTTGTCTTTGTAATGGTAGAGTA
Source organism: Conogethes punctiferalis (assembly GCA_031163375.1). Lineage (NCBI taxonomy): Eukaryota > Metazoa > Arthropoda > Insecta > Lepidoptera > Crambidae > Conogethes > Conogethes punctiferalis. The sequence continues at coordinate 11,513,885 of CM062098.1, forward strand.
GAATATTTGCTTCCACTAGGACTTTGCATGTTTGTGGTTTCAATATTATAAAATATGTAGTTGCATTGTTAGGAATATCAAAGTTATTTTAAGAGAGGTAGGGCATAGCGAATCTTCGCTCGAATTGAGCTGCCCGTCCGGGGAAGGACCTCCACCAAATGACCTCCGGGTCGTGTTTCTGCTGGTGAGTAGGGTCTCCGGAGCTTGTGGGGGGTTGGGGTTGGGCCGGCATGGCAGTGGTAACTGACAGGTAACTAACCTGTTACTTGCCAGTTGTCACAGACTTAGACTTCTCTTTCGTTTTCCGTCAGGCGTAGGGAAGCCACGGTGTCGAGCTAAAATAAAAGAAAAGTTATCACGTTGTGGGCAAAGTGTCCATATGTTTGCCCAAAGTGACAAAGAACTGGAGAGGCCTATGACAAGCAGAGGACTACGATAGACAGATGATGTTGAATGTTAGGAACATAAAGCATAGAGCGATAAAACCGCCTAAATTCCATTTTAAAACATCTTTCTGCCTAGTTTGAAGTCAACTGTTTGGTATGCTATAAAAAATATCTACATTTTATATAGGTTTAAAAAAAGCTATTTAATCTTAACTAATATTATAAAGCTGAAGAGTTTGTTTGTTTGAACGCGCTAATCTCAGAAACTACTGGTCCGAATTGAAAAATTATTTTTGTGTTGAATAGACCATTTATCGAGGAAGGCTTTAGGCTATATAACATTACGCTGCAACTATTAGGAGCGAAGAAATAATGGAAAATGTAAAAAAAAACAGGGACAAATAACTATTCCACGCGGACGAAGTCGCAAGCACAGCTAGTTCAAAATACTTTTATCATTCAAACTAGAGAATGTACACTGTTTTTAAAGTAGATACGGTAAGTAAAAAAATAACCAGCCGATTTAAAAGCAAAAGAAAATCTGTACACAATTTTTATTAATACAATATTTTGTTGAATTTCTACCATATCCGACGCTATTGTAATTCTTAAATGCAATCTACAATAGTCTGGACTGGAAATATAAAAAAATACCATTCTATTCGCTTGAAATGGAATTACAAAAAGATATCTCATGAACATTTCTGTGGGAAATTTATGGTCCGTTTTATCTAGTTTTCTTTTTTCAATCCTGTCCAGAGCGATAAAGCCGTCTTATTTTTGCAGTTCAGTATTTGGAATGAAAACCATTTTTGTACAAAAAAAGTCTGGTTTCGCTCACTGTGTTGTGTTACTCGCGTTTTTGTAAAGGGATTAAATTTACTTTTGTAAATACGTTGCAGGTAGTTTTATTTATTAGGCACATTTGGTTTTGTCTAATAAACCTGTATGTTTGTTGACTGGCTCGATGGCTCATTTGGTAGTGACCTCTGCCCTCTGAGCCAAGGGTCGTGGGTTCGATTCCCGCACAGTACAAACATTTGTGTACATTAACATGTCTTTTCGTATTGGTCTGGGTCTGTTTGTAAGACCAATGTCTGGGTGTTTTCTATGTATAATATGTATTTATTTACAAAAAAAATGTATCTAAGTAAGTTTATCAGTTGTCTAGTACAAGCTTCGGCTTAGTTTGGGGCTAGGTGGCGCTGTGTGGCCCAGCGTGGCATGTCTTGGGTTAATTATTTATTAAATCAAATGAAATCAAATCCTTTATTGTGTTAGGTTTTAATTCATTTATGCAATATTAGTGATATTTTTAATCTGGTAACATTTAAATTCAGTTCAATTAATATCGACTGTTCCCATAAAAGTAGTATTTTATTCTTCATATTGGCAACATTGACATTATTTAAAAAGAAAAGAAACTCAACTTTTTGACATTTGGATTTTTCTTAACGGACGAACACTTTGAGACTGGCATTCTTGCTCGAGCATCCGATGGAGACGGTAATGTGGCATTGTTATATATTTAGTTATATTCTGATATGTGTTGTGTGTGACTGACTATGTTTGTAATAAAATATTATCCTGGGAAATTGCTGGTTTATACTCGGCTGCGCCGGTTCAACCCTGAAGTAGAGGAGAAATCCTATACTTCAGAAGTGGGATCGTCTGCGCTTTTTAGCGTTAATACCACGCCTATCTATTCACTACTTGCAGCAATGATATTAACTTATTTTAAGAAAGTACTGGTTACCCACTTGTGCTTTTTGCTAAAACGCTTTTATGTATTTTTTTACAAGGTGGTTATTGCGAGAATTTGTATAATATTTAATTTTAAATACCTAGCTTTGTAATAACTAATCTGAAACGAGTGATTGTTAAAATATCCAGCTGATATTTGATAATGGAGATAGAAGTGTTTAGCTTAGTTATATACCAAAATAATTTAAAGGGGCAATTTGAAGGTCATTATTCATGGTACATGGAGCATTACTGCTTATTTCATATTTTTATGCAGTGTGATTTGTTTTACTGTGGTATTAAGTGATTAGTATTAATGGAGGTCTTCTTTTAATCAAGCTAAAAGTTTATACTGTGGTTTTCGTATAATGTAGGTAACGTTGTCTGATAATTCATTTTATATGGTGCCATTATCACATGTTGTATATAATCTATGGCATTATAACTGTGTTTCTCCGTCATAGGAAAATAAGATAGTGTTTTGACGATAGCAATTAAAGTGTATTTCTTTATTTTTCGTGAGGACTACAATATGAAGACATCGAGCCAGAGTAGAAGACGCTCGACGTTGGTTGAAGACCGGTCGCCGAAGCCCGGGAGTGCAGTTCGTCGAGATGAGCGGAGCCACAACCGGACTAGGATCAGGAGCTGGAGTGCGAGCGGGGCAGACTACGCGCGCTTGAAGAGGAGGTGCGGCAACTCCGGGCAAGTCACGAGAAGATGCGGTCTGCGGGTAGCCAGCGTCGGAGAGCATCGCGGAGTGCTGCGCGGGACATCACGCGGCGCAGTCGCAGCCGCAGCCTCAGGAGCCGCGAGCAGCGGGAGCGACGGCGTCGGTCCAAGGATAGTTCAAGGTCACGTAGCCCTTCGTTTTCTTCTAAAGCTAGGACGGGAGGCTAGGTCATATAGTTAGGACGAAAGGACTAGGAAAGAATTGGGGCTAGCCAAAATATGGTATAAGAGCTTAGGTTCTATTCTTTTTTTACGTGGCCGGAGCGGCAAGTGAAACTTATAATTATGCATTTCCTTGTGAACAAAATTTAGGTTAGTCAAAAGGTAGATAGATAGATATACTTTATTGCACACCATACAATTGACTTAAAAACTAAATTTGATAGACATTTTGTACAACAACTAGGCGGTCTTATCGCTTTAAGCGATCTCTTCCAGACAACCTTAGGGGTAAAGGATTAAACAGAAGGTGTGAGTTGACGGGAAGCCAACGCCTGATTGGGCTTTTATGGTCTTGGGCGACATGAAAGAATCGGTCGCTAGCTCGTTGCATTTGCGTCATGATGGGGTACCTTCGCCCATGCATAGGTTTGGGAATAGGACGGTGTCATCACTGGGTACCGTCAATATAGATTTATTGATACTTAGTTGGCGTAGAAGCGGCGTACCCTGTAAGGTCGTTGCAAATGACCTTTTGGATAAGACTATGCTCGTAGGACAGTCGTATTCAGACGACCAGCCGACTAAATTGACCGTGCAAAGCACTATTAATATTTATACGAATAAAGATTATTTTGAGTTTTGAAAAAATTTTGGCGGCGGCTTTTTCAGGGGTAGTGTTGGTATATAGTAAGATACTCAAACAGCTTGATCAGTTTCTATATTTGTGGCGGTATACAACCTATAAAAGAAGGCATTACTTGTTACTCTTGATCTTTGTTCTTCTTATTGAGGATAACATATAACTATATTATGTCTCACTGAAAAAGTTTACTTTGTTGGTCGTATTGACGGTGTATCTCCGTAATTAATGATCTTGATGTTGATAACGTGCGGTTCGGTGAAAAGGTTTCTAGCGTTGATGGGAATGAACTTTTAGATATTTTGGTAAAATATGGTTGGTTGGTTGGTCTGTGTGCACACCACTTGCTTGAATATGGGACTTTCTAGTCAGCGTCCGGTTGTCTACCGACCTAACGCCTTTAACATAATGAAAGAAAGTTCAGTGTATGATAGACGAAATTCTGGAAACAGATATAATTAGGGAGTCGCGGTGTCCGAGTACGCGAGTCCGATTATTCTTGTACGCAATAAGGGTGGGCATATGGGAATGTTCATAGGTTATAGATTACTAGCTGTGCCTGCAACTTCGTCTGCGTGGAATAGTTTTTTCTTCTATTATCAAAAATGATCAAAATCCTTTCTTGGTGGATGTCTACGTCATAACATCTACCTACATACCCAGCCTCATCCCACAAGTGGATTGGGCTGTGCGTTGATAAATCAGTCAGTCAGTTACCTTGAGTTATATATATATTTATTAGATTGAACTCCGCGACTGTAAGATGGAGATTTGGCATCAGGTGTCAAGCTCCGAAGGAAGCAGGCACCCTTAACAATTCCCTTAACCCTTTCGACCAGTAGCATTCTATGCCTAGCCGCCAGACCTCTCCAGAGGAAAAGAATTTCCACTCATCAAACGAGCTGGAAAACGCTTGCGGTCATGTTCTCTAAAGCAGTTTAGGGTATTTTAACTGGGAAAAGAGTTGAAATTAATAACCAATTGCAGTGCACTCTGATTAACATTTCTAAAGAGGGACATTTTGGGTACTACTATTATTACATCCAAGAGGAGAGCACATAAAAGATAGTTACATAATAAACTAGCTGCGCCCGCGGTGTTACCCGCGGTTTCCCGTTTATTTTTATATTATGGATTCATTTTTGTTATATTATGGATTATTCAAGTGTCTTGGTGTCGACAGTAACATTCGGTGGGTAGTACTAAAGGAGGGCAGGTGGCAGGTGTGTAAATCATGATGACATAGGCCATTTTGGGTTTGAGAAAACTTTAGACAAAATAAAAAACTATTTCTTTCCGAAAATGAACAGGTTTATTATGAAAAAGGAAGCTTGTTTAGATTGTGCTTTTGCTGAAAAGCAATCGAACAATAAGGAAGGTTTATTTCATCCCATACCCAAAGCGGAAAAGCCATTTCACGCCCTGCATTGATCACCTCTGATTTTTGGTTAGGTCTATTTATTTATTTAATCTTTATTGCACAGTAGTGTACAAAAGGCGGACTTAATGCCACATAGGCATTCTCTACCAGTCAACCATTGGGTCTAATAGGGGCAACGGTATTAAAACCGGTACGGGGCGCCAAAAGGGTTATTTGAGCATTCTAGGATATCTTTTACACGTTTAGGACTGAAAGGCTGGTCAGTGATCGTTGTTAGTCGTTTCACGTCTCATGTCTTCGGTAAGTTCGGTGGCGAGTCCAAAGTTGAAAGTCAGGTAGAGTGTTACAACCGTACGATATTGAGATCATTGTCTGCACAAAACTTTATTGAAAATCCCAGTCTTTCTGATTGGGATAGGCAACTAAGGAAGATTCAATGGGGTCTGGGGTCAACTTTACCGTATTCAGAAGATCATAGGTAGGTCTCTTACCAAAGTTATATTCAGACTAAGTACGGGAAGATACTGCCGTTCGTCTATAAGGAGACAAGTTAAGGATAGGATAGACGCGGAGCAATGGGGACTATGTCTGGCTTTGCTTTTATATGTACCCGAAACACATAAATACATATAAAATGACCTTAAAATAAATTTGTTGCAAAATTAGACGACAATAGGCCTGCAAAGTTGCATTATTACAGACATATTTTTATACCAAAACCATTTAACATAGCTACCATACAAAATAAGGCGTTTACGTCTTATCTTACCAAGCTTGTGACGTCATACGGAAGTATCCTGTTGTATAAACCGTTTTAGACTTGCCCATTTAAGTATTTGCTATTTTGCGTGTTTTGACACTCTTAAGACAATTAATGCTAACGAACCAATATTTTTGACCAATATTTCTTTATTGAAGTACTCTATCGATAACAAGGCAAGATAAATTTAGTTAATAAAGAATATTATAACAAGGGGACGCCCCTAACGGCTAACATATGTTAGGGGATCTAGACGAAATACGAATAATCTTTACTTACATAGATTTAAATCCTGTTTAATGTTTAAAGGTTATTGTAAAGTAAAAGATTGCTTAGGACAATAACACATGGACTGATTGATTCAGTTTGCTCTTATTGAAATGATTTTATGTATGTTAAAGAAAAATAGGCTAACTGTTTAGTTTGTTGTGGCACTTCTCAGCAGGCTACACATCGAAGTGCTAGTAGGAAAAAGTGTGACGTGCGAAAGTATTAGTTACTAGTGAATCTATTTACAGAAATGAACTATTTTATTTTATTATTTTTAACGAAAATATTAGTAGCTAATGATGGTCAGAGCAAAAAGTTACTCCCCGTTTACGCGGGGCCATATAGGATAATAAGAGTTCTCGGTAACGATAAATAGGTATAGGCTAGTATCAGTATTACTAGAAGTAAAAGCAAACGCAAAACCACGGTAGCAGCAGATCGCTGCAACCGCGGGTGTGAGTATGTGGCTGCACTGGAATTGAATAGTGCAGACTCTATGACGACAGTGATGTTGATATGGCAAACTCTCAATAGGTCAATATTTTGTAGAACGGTGGACTCTGCATAGAACTATTTCCAAAGGTAATTGTTTAACAAATTAACCCCGGCAAGGATTTATTTCGCTATGTCCTGCAGTGGACTGATACGGAATGATGATAACGATAGTGTGGTTACATTGAAATATGCGAGAATTAATAGGTCCGCAGGATAGTTCGTTAAACCTTGCGAGAATAGATTGGTTCGCAGGATCGTTCGTTAAACCTTGCGAAAATTGATTGGTTCGCAGGATAGATCGTTAAAACCTTGTGAGAATAGATTGGTTCGCAGGATAGTTCGTTAAACCTTGCGAGAATAGATTGATTCGCAGGATAGTTCGTTAAACCTTGCGAGAATAGATTGGTTCGCAGGATAGTTCGTTAAACCTTGCGAGAATTGATTGGTTCGCAAGGTAGTCCGTTGAAACTTGCGAGAATTGTTTGGTTCACAGTTATTTGAATTTCAGGTTAGTTGAAACTTGCGAGAATTGATTGGTTCGCAAGATGGTTCGTTACAACTTGCGAGAATAGATTGGTTCGCAATATGGTTGTATAAGAATATGCGAGAATTGATTGGTTCGCATACCCTACGAGATGTTTAATTAGACACAAGAATTGATTGGTTTGTGTTCTAATTGAACAAAACTGTGAGAATTGATTGGTTCACAGTTATTTGAATTTCAGGATAGTTGAATCTTGCGAGAATTGATTGGTTCGCAAGATGGTTCGTTACAACTTGCGAGAATAGATTGGTTCGCAATATGGTTGTATAAGAATATGCGAGAATTGATTGGTTCGCATACCCTACGAGATGTTTAATTAGACACAAGAATTGATTGGTTTGTGTTCTAATTGAACAAAACTGTGAGAATTGATTGGTTCACAGTTATTTGAATTTCAGGTCATATTCAGATAATAATATAGATTTATTATTTATACTAGAGAAATAATGTAGATGTATAATCTTTATGAATGTATAAATAAATTATTTGTTGTATACGCTCATTTTATTTACAAATATTAATTAAATTAATTGAACGTTTATAAATGTATCAATAATAATAATAATAATATCAGATAGCAGGTTATTTCATAATACATTATGTTTGTATTCACAATACATATTCTACATATTTTAGACACTGTATTGCCCTTTATTTTCTTTTTTACTAAATATTGTATAGATATTCGTAAATAATTGCAAGTAGGTTTGTAAAATTAATTATATATCATTGTCTACAAATGCAATTTTAGTTAGTTTTGTATGATACATATTACTTTATAATATAGCATGCAAAGTCTGTCTCAAAGTGGCCTAGTGTTAGGTGTTATCACTTGATGCATGTATGAGGACATACATGTTGTCAGAATGGTCGAGTGTTAGGTTTTAATTCATTTATGCAATATTAGTGATATTTTTAATCTGGTAACATTTAAATTCAGTTCAATTAATATCGACTGTTCCCATAAAAGTAGTATTTTATTCTTCATATTGGCAACATTGACATTATTTAAAAAGAAAAGAAACTCAACTTTTTGACATTTGGATTTTTCTTAACGGACGAACACTTTGAGACTGGCATTCTTGCTCGAGCATCCGATGGAGACGGTAATGTGGCATTGTTATATATTTAGTTATATTCTGATATGTGTTGTGTGTGACTGACTATGTTTGTAATAAAATATTATCCTGGGAAATTGCTGGTTTATACTCGGCTGCGCCGGTTCAACCCTGAAGTAGAGGAGAAATCCTATAATTGCTTTTCATGAATGTTTACAAGGTGTGAATTACAATAAAATTATTCCAGTACATCATGTTGCCCAATTGGGCATAGCCTATGAACGTGAAATTGATATTACATTGTTAATTTTATTGCAGGTATGTTATATGTATACTCAGTTAATTACATTCATATTACTTTTGTTTATTCTTTAATTTAATAATTTTGTCAATTACACAAACATTAATCATTTTGTTAATATTATTTATTTAAATATTGCAAAAAAAGGATCCGGTCTTTCAACCCAATCTGTGGATGTCGTAGAAGATGACTAAAGGCATCAAGAAACGGGCACCAGCACTTAGGGGGGGGGTTCAAGTAAAACCTGCCAGCCAAGCGTGTTGACTAACACCCGTATTCACAAACGTTACTATGAGACGCGCGGACGCGAACGCTTTTAAAGTGTTTGCGTCATGTCTAGGTACTTCTAAGACGATCTCTTCCCTGAACCCTCAACGACCATCGAGGGTCTGTAATCGAACTTGCGATTGAAACAATACGAATGAAACAAAGGACAGTTCAAGACCTTCCGTATCAGCTCGATTTGTCACAATCTCGAAGTCGTCTCCCCCCTCCCCCCTTTATTTACAATTCAGATCGCGAGACGGACTCACTGATAATGAGAGTACGCAGGTAGAGCCAGCGTTAAACAGATCGAAGCGATAAATTAAGTGGACATAAAAAGAGAAAGTTAGTGTTCAAATTTAAATTGTTTTTCTGTTAGTATCCACATTATTTTTTCAGAATCCGTTATAATGCTGTATAACTGCATGGGGATGTAAGGGAGCGGCCTATCGTGTTTTCGCTCCAAGCCAACCTCACCTGCCCGTGGTGCATCCTGCCGAATAACAAACGAGGCGCTGGCAACCGACTGGTGGCGTTATAACCACCACAAATGAAGGCGTAGCTAAAAACCACAGGCCGATGACGGGCAGCAGCGTCAACGGAACGAGAAGCCACGCCCTGCGATCGCCAACCCGCCTGCCCAGCGTGGCGATTATGGGTATATCCTCCAGAAGTTTGCTCTAATTGGCGAACAACTGGAGAGGCCTATGTCCAGCAGTGGACTGCAATAGGCTGTTGATGATGATGATGATGATGCTGTATAACTGCCCAGCGTGGTGATTATGGGTAAATCCTCCAGACATTACGAGTGTCATGACTTTTAATACTTATCTAATTATAGTCCTTATATTTAGTATGTTTTTGTAAGAATTCAGTGGCAACACTACTTTAATATGGCAACTTTGACAACGCGCCTCTCTGGCAGCAAAATAGGCGGAAAAAAAAGGAGGGGGAGAGCGATGCTGGGCGGACGAACGCACAGCTTGCCGATTCGATTATCAGCTTTGACCGAGGACAGACATCGTGGGTAATCTATGTTCGACGAATAATTATTAATTAAGTTGTAATACCGTTATACCATTATAATAAATTACTCAAAGTTCGAAGGAGTTTCTTTGCGTCATACGAGTATAACTTGCAATCAAAATAGGTTTCGTATAACCTATCTGAAACTTACACATAATATGCATGTATTTCGTAGTATCTTTCGCAGTGTCAGGACATAATGACTTTTTCCAGACTCTACACGCAAAAAAATAAGACATAGCAAAAGAAGATTCCGCTCTCAAAAGCATTAATCAAAGAAAATACCTCCGATTTCAAAACATATTTCCCCCATTTGCGAGCGCGGTAAATACTTTATTTTTTTCCACATCTCCGCGTGAATAAGGCTCATCAAATACTCATTAGCGATTCGTATTTACATAGCAGATAGAAGTAACGCCAACAAACTTTATGGCGTAAAGTTGTCGAATGGAGTTTACACCGGGAATGGGAGACAGACTGAAACGCCTAAGATGTCGTTTTCAAAGCTTACTCACAAGAGGAATGTCAAAGTTAGTTTAGATTTTGTATTAATACACCTTCTTTTGACATCTTCGAGTGAATTAAGGGACAACCCACACTGGCGTCTTTCGAGCGTCTTTTGAACGCAGCGTCGTAATGTATCACGGCATATCTCCGCACGCCTCAGTTATGGAGACGAGCGACCGGCGACGCAAATTTCAAATTTAATTTCCATTGCTCACCGCGCCTACAACGAAAAATTACTTGGCTGCGCCCGGCGAGTGATGGAAATAAAATTCGCAATTCGCGTCGCCTGTCGTCTCCGTGGCCTGGCCGTTAAGCGGACGTCGTATAAAAGAAAGAAAAACGATTTATTTGGCGCACACACATCAATAATTAAAGAACAAATAAATTAAAACATGTTTTAAAAAGAAAACATAATATCAAAACAAAAAGAAGAAAAATAAGAATCGCAACCAAACATTAAAATAAATAAATAGGCAGACACGGCAAAATAGTGCATGTTCGGAAAAAAAACAAAAGAAAATGGCCGGCTTTCAAAAATGTGTGAAAAAAAAATGATTGTTGTTGCTTCTTATTTCACCTCAACACCAGATGTATATGGCTAGTACAACGCGACGTTTGATGCGCATCCTACTTGATCATCTGTCGCCTTTCGCATAAAATAGGTACTATTTGTGCTCAATACGACTAGGAACCTTCAAGGACCTTTAAATCCTCTAGGAATACACTACGCAACCGCGTGTTCTAATATTAAAGGGAACATTAAAGTAAACTCACTCTTTCGTCCAATGTTCGATAACATATTCCGTATGTAAAGGCCCGACTTCTGCGGTCGAATTTCAGAATTAGTACGCTTCGGATTTGACCGCAGTTCGACGGATACGCGATAGGAGATATGCACACATTGCACACGGAATGCATTTTGGGTTTATGTGATATTCAGTAGATATGTTTTAATACGTGCGGTGGCGGATTTATAATACATATAAGTTCCACTTTTATGAAGATGTTATGTATAATGCCTTTATCATCATCATAAGCTTATCGCGGTCCACTGCTGGACACACTGCTTCCGCAGGCTGCGAGAGTTCGCATGCAAATGGCACACGCGACGGACCCGCCCGAGCTGCCCGGCGCCAGATGGTGCCTCCTGTAGGAGTGCCGTGTAGCCCCCACAAGGGGGGAGAGTACCAATAGGGACACAGGTGGAGATTAAAGAACTTGTAGGGAGTCAAGAAATTGCGCGCGGTGGAGTGTAGAGTGCCTGGCCACACGCAATATCCGCGCTCCTATGATTCGGCCAGTATAACCTAAGGGTTGGTATGGCCATGGGAAGGTGGTGCTGGACATAGGCCTCTCCTATTGTACGCCCGTACGCCATTGCACTTGCCAGCAATCCTGCGTAAATCGTTACTCCACCTGGCTTGATGGCGTCCTGCACTACGTTTGGCGAGAAGCAGAATCGACTTCAGAACTCGTTCACCTCAACGGTTATCGATTCTGCGGCTGATGTGGCCAGTCCACTGCCACCACTTCAGCTTACTGATCCGGTGAGCTATATCGGTGACTTTGGTTCTCTGCCGGATCACCTCATTTCGGATTCGAATTCGGTAGGGAGACGCCGAGCATAGCCCTTTCTATAGCTCGCTGAGCGACCTTTAACTTATGGACTAGCCGTACCGTAAGTGTCCACGTTTCGGCTCCGTATGTCATAACCGGTAGGACACACTGGTCGACTTTCGTCTTTAGGAACTGTGACGAGAATGCTATGGTTAATTTTATTAACAGTTTGAAAATAGGTTAGCGCACGTCTTCTTGGCTTTCAATAAACAATTACTTCCATCAATCGTTACATTCATTGATGTTGACGTCACAGCGACGTGAGACACTTCACTGTCGACTCACAAAAGTGTCGCCAACAAATCGAAACTTGCCGAAACAAGTCCAAACTTGCCGAAAATAAGTCCGGAGCGCAAGAAACTTTTCAAATTAAACAACATTTTCGGCAAAGGAGCTTCCTCCATTGCTTCGCGTTAACATTCCGATCGCGATCCTGAGGCTTTGGGGACGAAACAACGAGGTTTGTTAATTTTTACAACTCTAATGAGTATCTTCTTTTGAGGCTTCGGTATAGAAAGGCCTATGTCCAGCAGTGGATTGATAAAGACTGATGATGATGATGATAGAAAGTGGAGCCTTATAAGTTTCGGGATGTTTCCAAGGTCAAAATAATTACATTATTTTTAGACCGTATTTTAGATTTATTAAAATATATTGGACACGTATTTTCCCTTTTTTCATTTAAACAAAAAATAACAAAGATACAAGGCATCAAAATGTAGGAGTGGACTTTGACGTCACTTAGTGGCGAAAAGCTCCCACTCTTTGACGTCACGCGTAATTCTAACGGGCTGTATTTTTGTCATTTTTGGTCTAATTTACAAAATAAAAAACACGTGACTTTTGTTTTTGAACAATCTAAAAGACGGACTAATTACATTTTTACGACAATAGGCCTTTTGGCAGAGGCCATAAACATCCACATACATAACAAATACAAATGTACATCACACGAATATTTGTCCCTGGTAAGGAACGAACCCACACCCCTGGGCTCAGAACAATGGCGAATCCAGGGGAGCTCTGAGCCTCATAAGACATCGGTCACTACCAAATGAGCCACCGCACCAGTCAAAAAGAACCTTTCAACCGTCACAGTTCTAAGTTCCATAAGCCAAAAGTATTGTACAAAACTCGGTCACCGAAACAAACAGCGCAAATATAGAAAATAATAAACACAGTCCATTATTATCGGAGCAGCTAATGAAGGCTGAAGAAATAAAAACAGCGGGGGAGCCAATCGGCGGAGTGGGACTAAGTGATGCGATGAAACCTTTTAGCGAAGTTTAGCGAATTACCGCCGGGATAGTGACGGCCGCGGAACCGGTCGCTTGAATCGGTAAATGTAAATAACTAGTAAATAAACAAATAAAACAAATTATTAATAACCCAAGACATGCCACGCTGGGAAACAAAGCGCCATCTAGCCGCAAACTAAGCCGAAGCTTGTAGTTATTTATTTTCAAAAAAAAAGGATGTAAATAAGTTTAAATCATTCATGCGTACTAGACAACTGATTTAAACTTGCTTAGATACTTTTTTTTGTAAATAAATACAAATTATACATAGTAAACACCCAGACCAATACAAACAGACATGCTCACACCAAGTGAGTCATAACTCAAGACGTGGCATGCTGGACCACACTACCACACAACGCCATCTGTTCCGAAACTAAGCGAAAGCATGTAATATGAGACGCCCAAATAAATAAATAAACCATCACCAGCCTATCGCCGTCCACTGCTGAACATAGGCTCTCCAGTTGTTCGCCACTTTGGGCAAACATCTGGAGTCTTTACCCATTAATCGCCACGCTTTGGGCAACCGGGTTGGCGATCGCTGGACCTAGCTCCTCGCTCCGGCGACGCTGCTGCCCGTCATCGGCCTGTGGTATGTAACTACGCCTTCAATCATGATGGTTATACCGCCCTCAGTCGGCTGCCAGGGTCTCGTTTGTTATTCGGCAGGATGCACCACGGACAGTGAGGGTGGCTTGAAGCGAAAAGATGGGTCTCCCCCTTGCATTCCCAGGCAAACAGGCGCAAAACGAGTGTATTTTATGACTACAGAAAGTACCTAATCCAAGTTTGAAATCAGTCACAAGGTAGCAACCGATTTAAAACAGGCTACAAAATCGTTTGCTCGTATCCAAGACTTTTTCAAGCCCCTTAGTAAAAACTCCTTTACCAACTATGAAGTAACAAAATACTAAGTGTATAAAAACAAGCAAACAACTCGCGACGCAAGGGCGCTTTACCTAAGCGGTGTGCAATAAAAACCCTCACTAAATTTTAGTAAATTAGACCCAGGGGTAGTGTCGACTACTGCTGTTAAATACCGGTCATTAGAACCGGTAAAAGAAAAAATATTTTGTAGAAGCTTTTAAAATCCTTACAAGAATTTACTGATTAGGCGACATATTTTTCAGAAAATTACACTTTCTTTACCTGAAGGTTTTGTGGATGAGATCGTTTAGTAGCGATAAGACTGTATCACAAGATACCACAAGTCTGTTTTGTATTTTTTTTTGTATTAGGCTCGTAAGCAATTTTAAGGTGCAATAATTAACGATCTATCTAAGCAGTAAAGCAGGAAACAAAAAAAAAGCAGTCTTATTGTACAACTAATGTCTATTATACTTAGTTTTAAGTTAATTGTATGGTGTGCAATAAAGTATAATATCCTATCTATCAATTTGTTTATCTACATATCGAGTTACAAATGCTATGTCTACTAGCTAGTAACAACTAGTTACAACTAGTAGACAAGAACCCTAATGTCCTTTGCTAAAGTGGAAAAGAAGGAAGGTATCAAAATTAATGTAAGCGAAAGTAGGTGTGTAAACGGTCTTGTTTCAAATTAGTATGATATACGACTTGAAAAGGTCATTTTATTGTGCCAACTAAATGAAATATTATCATCACTTTTCTTACATCAAATATAACGCCTAGGGAAATTCGCAAACTTTAAAATCTTTATCATTTTATGCAAACATCATGCGCTAAGATTTTTGCTGATATTCGAGAGTTAATATCTCTCGGCTTTACGAAAAATCGTCACATAAATCGTTATATTATGTAAACAAAGGGACGAAGGATAATTTAAACTACACATAAAAAAATATACATAGAAGATATTTAAGAGAACACCATATGGTTGTTTTAAAACTAGTTAGATATTTGCTGTACTATTTAGGAGGTCTGAGGAGGTCTAATCGGTCTAAGCGATTGTCAGTGTGGTTTTTTTTATTTAGAATACCCTATCTCCTGTGGGTGTAGTAAAAGGAGGCTAAGGGAATATCAAAAAACAGGCAGCAGTGTTTACCTGGGTACAAATAATCTTACAGCAATGGCCAACTCGCCTGCCCAGTAAGGCGATTATGGGCAATACCTTTGATAACAATTGGTTTGGCCTCTGTCAAGCAGTGGACTGCGAGAGGTTAATGATGAAGATTTTGCTTGGCTGTGTCATTTCACTCATGGTCATCATCATCATCAGCCTATTACAGTCCACTGCTGGACATAGGCCTCTCCAGTTTCACTCATGGTAATCTAAATAAAACACATGAGCTGGAATGCCCTTTCAGTTCATGTGTTTCCTTCCTCTTACAATCCTGGGTTCTTTAGGCGGGGCGTGAAACGGCATCTCAGTGGGCCTTCAGGGTGAGGGCGACAGGCGCGGTTTTGTTCTATTGTGCCTGTCGACCTAACATTTGGATCTCACGACCGCTTGCCATCAGGTGGAGTCATCCTGAAAGCTCTTCTTATTAGTTGATGTCAGCGCGCTAAGAGGATATTCAAATGTACAGGTACAGTAAATTTGAATTTCACGACCGCTTACCGTCAAGTAGAGTGATGCCATACTGAACGCTCTTTTTATATAAAAAAGAAATAAACAATAACATTCCAGTGAATCGATTCATACCGGTAATGGTACATCACTACGACGTAATTTCTTGCTCCTGATAAAATTTGTCGCAAACGTAGACGACATAGATTTCCCACGGGACTAGACCGACGATCAAGCCAGTTATTTCAACGGCGGAAAAATGATTCATTAAATTATTAACTCAAGACTCGCAATTGATTGAAAGCTATTTTAAAGGTCAAAGGTTTGTAGACAGGAATTTCTTTATAGCTAATAAACTAAAAATACTGATTTTATAGCCCACGTGAATGTAAGAGATTTCCTCGTGGAAAATATCTAAGTCACAATTTAATTTGCTAGGGACGTCAAAAGTTTTTTTTTATTGCTAGTACTCGTAGTTGCAGACGAGCAGGCGGTCTGTCTGATGTTATACAACAGCCGGTCTTGAACATGGGTTAGGGAGCAACTCGTCCCAGTCGAAAAATAAAATAAAATAAAGAAATAAAAATAAAATAGTTTATTTCTGCAAATAGATTCACTAGTAATACTTTTGCACGTCAAACTTTTTTCCTACCAGCACTTCGACGTGTAGCCTGCTGAGAAGAAGTGCCGCAACAAACTTAACAGTTAGCCTTGTTTAAAATATATAATACAATACAACAATATCGTTTTAAAAAGCGCAAGCGAGCAGACTATCATGTCTATGTAATATTGTCATCCATATAATCTTGTACTTTATAATAACCTTTTGACATTAAAAAGGACTTAATGCGAGATTTAAATCTATGTATAGGTAGATCAACAATATTTTGCGGTATTTTGTTAAACATTTTTACACTTTGTCCTATGAATGAGTTACCAGTTTTACGAAGCCTGAGATTGGAAACAGCAAGTTCAACAGGGACCAGGGACCAGTTCGCCCTTTTCTAAATTGATAATGGTAAACTGGTCCCACTATGTTTTAATGTTAAAATAATAAATAAAAAAAAAAAAAAAAATAAATAAAATAGTTTATTTCAGCAAATAGATTCACTAGTAATACTTTTGCACGTCAAACTTTTTTCCTACCAGCACTTCGACGTGTAGCCTGCTGAGAAGAAGTGCCGCAACAAACTCAACAGTTAGCCTTTTTTAAAATATATAATACAATACAATAATATCGTTTTAAAAAGCGCAAGCGAGCAGGCTATCATGTCCATGTAATATTGTCATCCATATAATCTTGTACTTTATAATAACCTTTTGACATTAAAATGGACTTAATGCGAGATTTAAATCTATGTATAGGTAGATCAACAATATTTTGCGGTATTTTGTTAAACATTTTTACACTTTGTCCTATGAATGAGTTACCAGTTTTACGAAGCCTGAGATTGGAAACAGCAAGTTTGCTCTTAATTCTAGTGTTGAACTGATGAAGATCTGAGTTTTTACTATATAAATGTATATTCTTACGTACAACCATAATGCAGTCAAATATGTACTGTGATGCCACAGTTAGGATGTTAATTTCTTTAAATAATTCTCTAAGTGATTCGCGAGATTTAAGTCCATATATAGAACGGATCGCCCTCTTCTGTAATACAAAAATAGTTTGTATGTCAGAAGCTGATCCCCATAGGAGCAAACCATATGACATAACACTATGGAAGTAACTAAAATAAACAAGTCTCGCCGTTTCAATATCAGTGAGTTGCCTAATTTTTTTAACTGCATATGCAGCTGAACTGAGTCTTCCTGCCAGGGCTTCTATATGAGGAGCCCACTGTAACTTGGAATCCACAGTAATCCCTAAAAAGGTCGTAGACTCAACAAGCTCAATGTGTTCACCATTCATAATTATATTAGTATTTACTTGCCTCACATTAGGCATCGTGAATTTAATACATTTTGTTTTATTAGAATTTAAAAGTAAATTATTTGTGTTAAACCAATGCAATACCTGCGAGAGAGCATTATTTACTTCGTCAGATACTTGCTTATGTCTATCAGTTTTAAAAATTAGAGAAGTGTCATCCGCAAACAATACCGTCTCACATAAGCCTTCAGCAAAATAAGGAAGGTCATTTATATATATTAAAAACAGCAATGGTCCCAATATAGAGCCCTGGGGCACTCCCATACGTAGTAAGGCGCCAGAAGAATCAATTCCGTTAATAACAACTTTTTGAATTCTGTCAGTTAGATAGGACTCTAACAAACTTAAAGCAACATTCGAGACGCCATAATGCCGCAACTTCAGAAGTAAGATTTCATGATTAACGCAATCGAATGCCTTAGATAAATCACAGAAAACACCTACTGCATCCTGCTTATTTTCCCAAGCACCAAATATATGTTTCATCAGCGCCACTCCTGCATCAGTAGTGGACTTACCTTTTGTAAAACCAAATTGCTTTTTATGCAATAACTCATTTTCCTTAAAGTGAAATACTAATTGGTTAAAAATTATTTTTTCAAAGATCTTACTAAGCGCTGGTAAAACAGAAATAGGTCTAAAATTGGATGGGTCACTTCTTTCACCAGACTTAAATAAAGGAACAATCTTACTGTATTTCATCAAATTTGGAAACTGACCTATATCTACACACTCATTAAATATGATTGCTAAATGTGAGGCAATGGTGGGTATAATGGTTCTTAATACCACTACTGAAATTCCCCACAAATCCTCTGTCTTTTTTAAGTTAAGTTCGTTAAAAGTTTCTAAAATCGTTATATAATCAATATGGCTAAATTTAAAATTGTTGAAACATTCATCCACATTTGCTTTGAGAAGAGATTCAGCTGCAAGCGGACAAGAATTTATTTTACTTGTTGTTATTAAAGGTATATTGGAAAAATAAGTTTCAAATGCTGCGGCTACTTCTGCGTCAGAACTAAGACAATTGTCACCTATTTTAAGAGAGATCTTGTGATTATGTGATCGAGTTTTACAAGTCTCTTTATTGATTATTTTCCAGGTGGCTTTAACTTTATCCTTTGAATTTTTAATTTTTTCTTTAAGATAATTTGCCTTCGCCATTATACAAACTTTCTTAAAAAGTTTCGAATATTTTCTAACATGTTCTATAATATTCTCATCTTTTGAAGTGGCTTTAAGTTCATAGAGTTCGAATAACTTTCTTCTACTGTTATAAATTCCTGGAGTAGCCCAATCACTAAATTTTGTTTTAGTGTTGTCTACCTTAACCTCTTTCTTAGTAAACACTGTATTAAATTCATTTTTAATTGTGTCAAATAGCTTTTCATACATTTGATCAATATCCCTATTATTCTCAGTGTAAGATATTTGAGAGATTTTATAATCTATGTCTTTTTTATATCTCTCAATGCGATTTACAGTGATAGGTCGATATACGAAGTTAACTGACTTACGGTCATGATGGCGCTCAAATACTGCCATTTGGCCACTGTGGTCCGAATTTATAAAGTTTATTATTGATTTATTGATTGGTTTGGAGTTACAAAAAATATTATCAAGACAAGTAGCTGATGTGGGTGTTATTCGAGTAGGTTCATCAAAGAGCTGAAAAAGATCATAAGATTTAAATAAATTTAGGAACCTGACTGAAGTCTGTGAATTATCTAAAATATTTATATTAAAGTCCCCACATACAACTACTTTTTTATAACCTTTACATACTTTATTTAAGCCCTCCTCCATAGTAGATTCAAATAAATTGAAATCACCAGAAGGGGGCCTATACACACAGACAATGATGTACTGCTCAAGCTCTGCACAGGATAGCTCAATGGTTCGCTCAATGGAGAGTGATGATACATCTTTACGGTCTTTTGACTTTAGACTATTTTCAACTAATATCAGTGACCCACCCCTAATCGCAGCACTCCTAGTGAACGAACTAATGACCTTGTAATTATCAATACTAATTAACAACTCAAATTGTCTTAACCAATGTTCGGTCATACATACAACATGTATATTTTTTTCATTTAAATATAATTCTAATTCAAGTTCTTTGCCAGGAAAGCCTTGTATATTTTGATGAATAATATTTAACTGGTCGGACTTTCCCTTTGTTGACATAATTACATTGCTAGAGTTATCCTCTATTGTCTTGTGGTATAATTTAAATTACATGAAGTAATTTTCAAGTTCTCAATGTCATTTTTCTGCTCAATAAAAGCAAGTTGAGTAGCCAAGTTCTTGGCTGAACACTTAATAAAATATGATAGCGATATTGCTATTTGTCTTTTATATGTATTAGATAAATAAAATATATTATCTTTTGTCAAATACAATTTTTTCGATATGTTAAATGTCATAGAGTTACAGTCAATTACATGGAATTTATAATTATTACATGTCAATTTATTCATTAATAAATTAATTTTATATCTATTTTCATTTTCTGTCTGTGGCAAACACTCACTGAAGGGCAGTGTAAACATAACAATATTTTGAACCTTCAATGAATTTAAAAATTCAAAACATCTCATAAATTCTGTTCTATTTATATTTTCTCTATTGGATGTCATAATTATAAGTGTGGTGTTTTGATCAAAATTGTACATACTTATTTGTTTTATAATTAATCTCAGCGGTAGGTTTGGGAAACAGTGATTCAAAACCGGCTGTCCCATGTAGGTACTTAATAAGAGGCCCATATTTTTACCAAATTCATCACTAAACATAACAATTTTATTTACATTTTGGTGGGTGGGCAAGGAACCGTTGTTTGTAGTTGCACTGGATGGAGGCGTTCGGTCATTACAAACTGAGAGTGACAAGTCACACACTGACCGAGAACCATCATAATTACATTCACTATTGTGGGTATTACACCCTGTTGATGAACTATCCAAAAGGCTCTTCAAAGCCAGTATGTGTTCCTCATTCTCTTTCTTGGAACTTAGGTACTTATTAGTCATAATTTCTAAGGATTTTTTCAATGCAAATATTTCAGATTCGAATTGTTTTATACTATTTTCATAGGATGTCATGTTTTTGTCTAAAGTATGTGTATACAAATCTAATTCATCACCTAATCTCTGTCTATCCTTGATACATTTAACCTGATTATACAAGTTCTTTTTTTGTTTAATTAACTTTTGGGTCTTTCTAATGTACCTATTTATACGAATATATTTTTTAAATTTATTCCTGCTGCATGTAGCAATCCCCCCTGTAGAATGACCACACAAAGTGTCATCATTAGTTAGGTCTATTATCACAGAGGGACCCGTGTCACATGCATCCGGAACAAGGCTGGGCGTACTACCTATCAGTTCATTGAATAAAGATTGGGTTTGGGCTGCAGCGAACTCTTCCTTCTCCGTCTCGAGGTCGCTTATGTGGTGTTGAGCCTCTTGGAGCTCGTGCTCCAATAAGGTGACGCGCCTCAGATTGTGGACGTACTCCTCGCCGCACTCATCAAACCCGTCTACTATGGATTGTAGTTTGTCCCGTTCCTCAGTTACATTAATGTGCTGAGAATGCAATTCAGCCATATCTATCTTTAACCTACGGCTCTTCTCCAGTACATCCAACAGTTCCTTTTCGTTGTCCTCTCTCTCCCTAACCAATTGTGCAATTTCCTCCTTGGCAGCCTTTAATTCTTTCAGTGCCAAGTCTAGTCTAGGGTCTGCCTGACGATTTGAGGAATCCCCAGACCCCCTTTGACGAGCTAAGGCCTTGCTACGCGTCAACATATTTAAATATTTTCGATTTTAAAACGAAATAAAGTAGTAGGTCGGTAGTACCTACTAATAATTACCAAGCAGTTGTTTACACAATTGTGAGGTTATAAATGTAACCTCAGCGCGTATATCGAAAAATATATTACGGATTATTGTAGATGAATCTAAAAACAATAAAATAAGGTTGTATTTTACCTTAATTAGAGAGAAAACAATGATTGAAATACATACGAAATTCAAATTTGAACTGTCATCCGCTTTAAACTTTTTAGGCTCACTATCACTTTGTAATTGCACTAAATACACAAAACTTATATTCACTTACTTAAATAATACATTAATACATTGCTTAGTGATCAATTAATTGGCCATTTACAGAAAAAATATATTAAATTGTGAAATTAAAACCGGGACAACTTTAATCAGCTGTTACCCGTAGTGTTGCCACAGCAAAAAAAAAAAGAAAAAAAGAAAAAAAAAAAAAAAGAAAAAAAAAAAGAAAAAAAAAAAAAAAGAAAAAAAAAAAAAAAAGAAAAAAAAGTTATTATGTTGCGACGATTACACCTTTAATTGTTTTGCTAGGGGTGAATTGGGTTCTACTCAGCTACGAGATGCTGCCTCGAACGACGACAAATTAATAAAACACAAGTCTAACATACGCTCAAACAAATAGCAAGGCAAAAGTACCAGGAGTGCATGACCACGTGGGAAGTTAAGCTTTGTGTTTAGCATACTGTATGGAGATCACTATTAGCGTTGGAGTTGGGGTTGGAAGTTTAAGCAGCTGGGAGGTCGTTCCAGAGCTTGCAAGTTCGTAGAAGAAATCTACACTGAAAACGAACAGTTCTGGACAAGATCGTATCCAGGTGGTACTGATGGACCCTACCGAGCGTCTAGTAGTGCGATGGTAATATAGTAACATTGGTGAGTAGGGTTCCCGGAGCTCGTGTGGTGAGCGCTTCATCGGTAGGGGGTTAGGGTTGGGCCGGCAAAGCTATGGCAACTGACTGGCGACTGACCGCTCACTTGCCCGTTGTGCGACTTGGGATCTTCTTTCCCTTTCCATCAGGCGTAGCGAAGCCATTTTGTAGAGCTATTATGAAATAAAGAGTTCTCTGTAAAAATTCCACCTTTCAAAAGTCCGTATATCACCGTGGGACGCGGCATTTCGCCGAAACGATACGTCTACACACTCTCAGATTGTGTTTGTCAATTTCCCCAGTGTTTGTACACGTTTCTGACAAAAGTACACTTGAAAACTGGAGTACATTACACAGAGGGTATTGAGTATGTGCGTAATATACTGGAGTATTGCGCAAATAAATGTTACGTTTTTTTCGTAAGAGGTTTCTATTTTGCAGAAATTTTGAGTTAACCTGGTAAGAATTCATCTTGTTTTCATCATCCGGTCATCATTCGGTGTCGTAGAATAACCCCACGACACACAGCGATTTGGGTTTCTCTGTCTTTGTGTTCGTTATAGAAACAAAAACTACTCGACGGATCTTAACGAAACTTGGTACGATTATTTTTCATCCTCCTGGGCAGGTTATAGTACTTATACTTTTATTACGTTAGGAGCAGAGCAGTAACGGGAAGTGTTGGGAAATTGAGAGGTTTTACCAATATATTTGTTCGCGCATCACGCGAAGCCTACTGCATGGAATTGAAAACGGTTTTCACCAATGTAGGTCTTACTTAAAACTTTTTTGAAAACCGATATCCACACGTGCGACGCCGCTGGCACAGCTAGTGTGAACATTTTTTTATATAGTGGCTCGACATAATGGCTTGCATGCGCCTGATGGAAAGCGAAAGAGAAGCCCAAGTCGCTGTGACAACGGGCAAGTAACTGGTCAGTAACCTGTCAGTTGCCACCGCCATGCCGGCCCAACCCTAACCCCCCCACGAGCACGAGAACTTAATATAAGACTTTAATATAACATATTCTTATTGAAAAGAAAGTGAGTGTATTTTAAAGTCTCAATTAGATCAAAACAAACATGAAAGTAATTCACGTACCCATCGCTTGTTGAAAACTCGACGTGGCGTCACAAGTCGAACGAGACGCGACAAAGCACATAAAGTGTCGAATTTCGGACAACTTCTAGCGAACTTTGCTCAAAAACACACGATATGAAACCACAACGATTTGTACAAATCGCTTTGTCCCGTGCCGTTAGAGTTTGTTTTTAGTTTGGGGACACTTTATTTTCTCAGCTGCAGTGTGACACATTACGCGTAGATACCATTTTTGCTGCCACTGCCGTCGAAATGACATTTATTGTGTTGATTGTTAAATGAGTCGCTATTTTTATTAATTTATTCTTTAATAAAAAAAAATGTTAAAAGTTCTTCACCGTTAGATACTGCGATACAGGCGTGGGAGGCTGCGAGCCTATCAGTATCTTTAGTAACCCAAACTGTAGCTGTATGTTAATGAAAATGTTAATGTTAATAGTGACCCACTCTTCGCTTCGAGTGTTTCTAGTTACAATATTGGAGTTTTAATAAGGATCCCTAATCTTTTCCAGCAATAAATATTCGAGAAGCCTATAACGTTCATGGTGAATGTAGCTTTCTAATGGTTTAAGAATTTCAAAAGTCGGCACAGTCGTTTTTGCGTTTGGTCATTACAAACATATATACACAAAAATATAAATCTTTCATCTGTATAATATTAGTGTAGATTAGTGTCTCGAGTGTCGATGTAAATGTCTACGTGCAGATTCTCCACCAGTCAACCTGATTAAAAACACACTGTAAACATTCAAATTCCGGATCACTTTAAAAGAGAAAAATCTGCAACTGTATATAATGACCCATTTAAGCCTTATAACGTCCATTTAAAATCCAAGTGCATGTAAAATACAAAGCCGAAACTCGCAATAATTTACAAAAAGTTAACATTTCAAGTTGGAGAACAACCCGTTTCATTGTGACCCGCGGCCATTTATCACTGTAACACAGTGCAATGACACACGGAACGCTAAAAGCACGAAATATGAGCTTTTGTCGGGTGGAACTTTTTCCGGAGAGAGCGATGGAAGTTTGTGCAATAACGTGCGCTGCACACTGGGTGAGGATTATTGTTTGTTTATAATGAAGTATCCATCAATTGGAGCTAATTCAGAACCCTAATAATTTTTGAAAAAAAAACCGATATCAAGACTACAGCCACAATATATACCACAATTCTTTGGTTTTTGTTGATTTTTTAAAAAACCACTGAGTCAATTTTGATAAAATTTACATGGGACCACCTCTAAATGATGGCCTACCAAACAAAAAAAGAATCATAAAAATCCATTCATAATTGGCGGATAAATCGAATAACATACATACAAAAAAAACATACGGGTCGAATTGAAGTCAGTTAAAAATACACATAATTTTGAATTATTGACTGTTCTCTGCAAAAAGTGACCATGCGATCAGGCTCCCACTTTTTTAATTTTTTATAGCTGTTGATGGCAATCGATAAGCGGCCTGTCTGATGTTACACAGTAACCGCCGCCCATGGACATCAGCAATGCCAGGAGGATAAAAAGAGCATTCAGTATGATGTATACCTCTATTCACCTGATGGTAAACAGTCGTGAGGGCCAAAAGTTAGATGGACAGGCACAATAGAAAAAACCTACCGCGCCTGTCGCCCTTACCCTAAAGGCCCACTGAGATGCCGTTTCACGCCTCGCCTAAATAACCCAAGATTGTAAGAGAAAAGAAACACATGACTTGGAAGGGTATTCTACGAGTATTTTTTTTTATAGTGGCTCGACATAATGGCTTCCCTACGCCTGATGGAAAGCGAAAGAGAAGCCCAAGTCGCTGTGACAACGGGAAAGTAACTGGTCAGTTACGTGTCAGTTGCCACCGCCATGCCGGCCAAACCCCAACCCCCACGAGCTCCGGAAACCCTACTCACCGGCAGAAACACGACTCAGAGGTAATTTGACTGCGGTATTCTATAGGGTAGGAAGGACCTCCTTCCCCGGACGGGCGGCTCAATTCGAGCGAAGATTCGCTATGCCCTACCTCTCTTAACGGGTAAATAGCACGGGGCAGAAACTTTATTTTACGACCCAAAATAACGCAATTACATTAAGCTCTCATGGCTTCTTCTATTACAAAGCTAAAGACGCTCCTGTTTCAATAAATTCCTTGCAAAACTCACTAATTTCCAAAATAATTCTATTACGGAACACAATATTATTTTGCACCGGTACAATTAAACTGAAAATTCACAGTTGAAATTGGCAATAAGACCTTTCACGGGCAGCGGTGCGTTCGTTTTGGCAATATTTCGGAGTTGGCATTGTTCTAAATATCATTAGCAGTTGTATAACGACTGGGTACTAGTAGGGGTTTGTTTGTTGGTACACACAAACAGCCGCCTAACCCTTAAATATGCTGTCTAGAACATACTGAACTTTGCAAGGATGCGCGGGTTAGAACAATTTGCATTTCAAATTAGCTTATTAGTACGTGCTTATAATTATTTTTGGTGTACATTTTTTGCCCTTTACGAAATTATATAATAAAATATGTGTGCTTTGTGCCAAATAAACACGTTTTTTTTATAAACAGGGCTCAATGATTTTTGGGGAGTTTCATAACTGATTGTAAAATGAAATGACTCATGGTATTTCCTTGGAAAAAAACTTTGTTGTACTACATAACTTAGCACACATAGTTGGAACCGCATCATCATCATCAGCCTATTATAGTCCATTGCTGGACATAGGCCTCTCCAGCTGCTTCCCACTCAGTGTAAACGCTGCTTCTGCTCTTTTTCTGCACATAACCTAAAGCTTAAATAGTCGCGTACTATCCGTTTTCATCATCATCATCATGGGGGGGGGGGGGTCATGGGAGTGTTCCGAAGGGTGAGCCCACTCCCATCCGCCTGGGGTTGCATGCAGACATAGGCTGCGGTAACCGCGTCGTAGGCTAGTTTGCCACCTTTCAAGTATAAAAAAAAATCTGTAGAAAGGAAAAGGCCTAGAAGAGAAAAACTAGTTTGATGTGATTGGTCTATTTACGGTTAGGTACGTCGCAAACGTACGTCGAACCGTGTTTACTATTTACCTATTACAAAATATAAATTCCGAACCGAATTGCAAAGCCACCACCATTTATCAGCCGGCAACATACGGCGTCAAAAAGCTCCAAATATGAGCTTTGGAGGCGAACTTTTTCCGCGCGCGACCGAACTTTGCCCAATAAAGTCGAAACTGCGGCGGCTGGCGAGTCCCAATGTTTGTTTTTCTGTTGTGTGTGATAACAGGGACTTTTTTAGCTATTTGTGCCTAAATTGTTGAATGGTAGGTTATGGGTAAAGAATAGGCTATTATGGCTAAAAATTGTAATTAGTCCGTCTTTTAGCTTATTCAAAAATAAAAGACACGTATTTTTGCTTTTTTCATTCAAATAAACAATAGCAAAGATACAAGGCATCAACAGTTAGGATTGGGAGTCTTTGACGTCACTCGCTCCCGTAAAAATGCCTCACTGAGTGACGTCACGCGTAATTTCAACGGGCTATAACTTTGTAATTATTAGTCTAATTTACAAATAAAAATATACGTGTCTTTTATTTTTGAATAAGCTAAAAGACGGACTAATTACATTTTTTTGCCATAATAGCCTAGATGTAATCACTAGACTCAATAAATTCTTAAATACCATACCATTCCTGTAAAATATATATCTTCGTACTGGTATAAATAATAAATCGGATCACTAAGGTAATTCGTCAATGATAAATTTACATTTTTAATTGTATTATATTCCGTCGATTAGCTAAAAAAGACTTCAAACCTTACAACATATTTGAAGTAATCATGTTTTCACAGCTACTTAAATTCAATGCCAGTGTTCAATTGTCAACATAGAGATCCCCTGATTTTCATAACGTCACATGCGCGCGCCATACGATAGAAACGGCAACTGACAAGTGATTGGCTTGGTTACTTGGTGATCCGCCGCAGCGACTTGGGCCTCTCTGTCGCTTTCCATCAGACGACTGTAGCACGCTACGTATAGTAGATATATTACCGCCATATGGCCCTGTAAGATAGCTCTGACTCTACACCGGCGGATCCCGAAACGCGATCGAAAATTAATTTAATTAATATTTTTAATTTAAAATTAAACAAGGACCTTTATTTTATAAGCATTGCCCAAAATGGCGTTCGTTACGCAAAACCGTAACAGAATTATTCCAAATTAAAGCCTCAACAATAGAACCCCCGAACCAGCGAGCCGACCTCTAGCCAATTTTCACTAATTTCCAATTTCGTCCCCAAGCCGGCCATCTTTGAATTAATATCATATTTTAATTCACGACATGGAAATAGCAGTTTCGCCCTAAAATGTAGCCGGGTGAGGCGAGAAGATTTCTTAATAACACTTCTTGTTAGTGATGTTGTGATGTAAGCTATCGACACTCGTCATCGGTAGATCATAGAATTATGTCCCCAACGAGGGGCTCGAGCTTGCCCTAAAGTAGGGCAAAAAGCTTATCAACGGCGGAATGTAGATAAGAATTTCTTAGACTTAACAGATTCTTCATTCTCATTCTCCATTTTGCGCTTGTCAGATACAGCCACCTTCAGGTTTAATGAGTATTGTCTGTTAAATATCTTCTTGTGATCATCATCGGGCTGTTGGGGGAGCGAAAGGCTCTCCTAAGTTCACACTAAGAGAAGCATGGCATAGCGAATCCTTACTCGAACTGAGCCGCCTACCGGGGAAAGACCTCCACCCTATAGAATACCGCAGCCAAATTACCTCGGGGTCGTGTTTCTGCTGGTGGGTAGTTTCCGGAGCTCGCGGGGGGCTAGGGTTGGGCCGGCATGGCGGTGGCAACTGACAGGTAACTGACCAGTTACTTGCCCGTTGTCACAGCCACTTGGGCTTCTCTTTCGCTTTCCATTAACCGTAGAGGAGCCATGATACAGATCTACCATAAAAAAATCACTAATAAAATTTATCGACATAGGTATGTACAGTATAATTATGTATATGCGCCCACTCTCTCTTCCCTAATCACCCCTTACGCACACATTTCAAGCGAAGTTGAGATATTTCGTAATAAAGTACAAAGAATGTTTGAAGTATGTTTAAAGAGACGCAGAGATTTTGCTCTTTTGATCTGGCGATACCCGATTTTTGCTGAGAAATTATGTCTTTGAACATTTCTACTTCGGATATTATTTATATTTTAAGCTTTATTTACTGGTAAAACATACGTATTATGTGTTGCAAGGTGGTCTGAATGTATGAGTATATGTTTATGTTAACCCTCGGCAAGGCTATTAGGGTCTGTCGGACCCGTCCCAAGGTAGTTCATTTAAATTTGAGTTTTGTGCTCTACCGTTCCAATAGCTAGCTGACCGTTACTAACTTCAAAAGATACTACGCCTGCTTCCTTAACCCGCAGCGCGCGACGTAGTGACGGGTCAGACAGACAGATATTAAGATGTCAGCTAGATTTTAACCAATTAAAATTTTGTTGCAAGAATGTTAGTTTTAAATTAGTAAGAAAATATATTAAAAAAAAAATTTCTAGCTATTTTTTCTCTTTTGAAAGTACTTATAAACCATTAAATAAGCGCTTGACAAGTATCTGTGAATACTTAATAAGTGATCTCAATCACAAATGGCATGGAAGGAGAAAACATGTTGTGCCGACCCCACTTAGAGCGGGATAAGAGCAGGAGAATGATGATGAATCACAAATGGCAAAATGTAACTTTATTAACTGTGATTGTAAATAAACAATATCAAAGTGACGAATATTGGGAGAGGCCTATGTCAAGCAAAGGACTGTGAGAAGCTGATGAAGTTCATGATAATGACATTTTCATTTATTTTTTCTTTCAACAAGTAGACGTAATAAAAAATGAGATTAAAAAACTGGGTCTGACAAACCCAACAGGCATAGCGTGTAACGTTTAGCCAACAAGCATGCCCAGGGTTAATATTGTAACGGTTGGCTGCCTGAAGTGCTCGAATACGGAGTCGAGATAAAAAGTCGTTACTGTATATTTATGTCTAGAAAGGACTTATTTATAACCTCATCGCGTTAAGTATTTGGTCGTGAATATGACTTTAGAGTAGATACTTGTGAAGAACATTCGTCCCATTGGTTTATGAGAGGCAAAGAATAGATAATGATCCTGTTTTCATAAACACGCTTTATAATTATGATCACGTAAGTAGTTAACTTAACCTGGATGTATAAACATGTACAATCGATTTTTTTTTTCGAAAAATTGGACGTTGACTAAGAAACAAATGTACAGAGATGATCGAGAATCGAACATTGAACCTTACGTAATGGAGCAACAAGGGCACCTTTTTTCTGCCTCGTGCAACTGGTCTTTGGAATCAGCTTCCGGCTGCAATTTTTCCGAGTGGATATGACTTAGGGACCTTCAAAAAGCGAGCCTATAGATTTCTCAAGGGCCGGCAACGCACCTGTGACTCCCCTGGTGTTGCGGTGTCTATGGGCTGAAGTGATCACTTATCATCAGGTGACTTTCAGGCCCGTTTGCCCCCTCTATTATAAAAAAAAAAACAATGTAAAGTTGTCACTTTCGCCTATGCTACTGATATACCACAAAAACTTGGAAAAAGAGATAAGCCGTCCCAGGATGTTTCCCCAAAAACACTGTAACACTTTAATCCCCAAATGTTCCCTCAGCTAGCAGCCAACCTAATTTCCCCCCTCTTTGTGTCGGAAAGTGAAGGTGCACGCTTTTACACCTAATGAACACTTTGTTACCACAGAACCTCTTCAAAGTAACGCGGTAATACGTTTTTGTACACAAATGTTATCTGAGAGTTAAATCATTTACAAAGTGGTTAGGTTTAGCTGTTAACGTTTGTTAGATTTTGAGGGGAATGGTTTCAAAGAAATAATGGCTGATGGCTGAATGAATTGGCTAGCTCGGTGGCTCAATTGGTAGTGACCCATACTTTCTTGAACCAAGGGTTCGTGGGTTCGATTCCCTCCCGGGACAAACATTCGTGTGATGAGCACTTGTGTTTGTCCCGTGTCTGGGTGTTATATTTGTATTGAAGTTTTTATTTCTCTATTCGTCTGTATGTATATTTTTTAATTATTTTTTTTATTTTAAACCTTATCTTTGAATATCGACGCACAAGAGAGGTAGGGCATAGCGAATCTTCGCTCGAATTGAGGCACCAGTCCAGGGAGGAACTCCACCCTATAGAATACCGCAGTCAAATGGCCTCTGGGTCGTGTTTCTGCCGGGAGTAGGGTGTCCGGAGCTGGTTGGTGTTGGGCCGGTATGGCGGTGGCAACTGACAGGTAGCGACCAATTACTTGCCCGTTGTCATAGCGACTTGGGCTTCCCTTTCGCTTTCATCAGGCGTAGGGAAGCCATTATGTCCAGCCACTATATATGAAAAAAAAACCAAACCTGCACTCGCGATTCGTACCAACATTTGTCGCTCTAAATCGGCGCGTCTTCCTCAAACACCATGAAATAAATCTTGTTAATCCGCCAGTCGTGATATGGGGCGCCCCAGCGCTGCACAGCACCCATTTGTATGGAAATGAGCATCTGCGGACATCCCTTTGAGCCCCCACTTTTTAAACGGGAAATTCCCACTTTGAGACTGTAACAATTTTGCGAGGAATTTGCAGGATTCAGCAAATGAAATGAGAAGAATAAAATCCGTACAAGCGGAAGGGTGAAAGTGAAATGTTTTTTCGGGAATGTTTTACTTTTTACAAAGTAATTTTTCGGTGGAAACTTTAGGCTAGAATTTTTTTTTTTTATAGTATCACAGCATAACGGCATGAAGCCTGGTAGGAAGCGAAGAAGACTTGTAAGAACGTAGCGACTGATTGAAATACGTTGCCACTAGAACATAACAAGAAGACACGGAGCTGAAGTACTATTAGAGATAAAAGAAAAATTAAATGGCAATAAATAAAAAAAACATGTACCTAAATTTTTTATAATAACTTGCAACACTAGTGTAAGTTGGTAACACTAGTGTTGCAAGTTATTAAAGTTTTTGCTATGTGCACGAGTGAATTAGTTATCTGCTAAATAAAGTCTACAGTATAAAGAAACAAGATTTTTTATCATGATTCCCATAAACCCAAGAAGTACGATCAGCAAGCAAGAGCGACAAGGCATAGTGAATCTTCGCTCGAATAGGTCAGGTCAAAATAATAACATTATATTTGGTCCGTATAAGGTCATAAAAATATATTGGACATGTATTTTTCCTTTTTTCATTCAAATAAAAAATAGCAAAGATGCTAGGCATCAAAAGTTAGGAGTGGGAGTCTTTGACGTCACTCCGTCCCGTAAAATGCCACACCGCGGGACGTCACGCATAATTTCAACGGGCTTTAATTTTGTAATTTTTAGTCTAATTTACAAATTAAAAAAATACGTGTCCTTTCTTTTTGAATAAGCTAAAAGTCGGACTAATTACATTTTTTAAGGCAGCAAGCCTATTGAGCTGGGTAAGGGCCTCCACCCTATAGAAAACCGTAGCCAAATGACCTTAGGGTCGTGTTTCTTCTGTCCGGGCCTTGCCCGTTGTCACAGCGACTTGAGTTTCTCTTTCGCTTTTCATCAGGCGTAGGGAAGCCATTATGTCGAGCTACTATAAAAAAACACATTTAACTAGATTTATCAGACAAATTTGAGATTCTACTTTGTAGATGATGGTGTATTTTAAGTCTGAAGATAAAATCAATATTCTTTATTGAAGACCAAAAAACAGTTTCAAACCGTCAAAAGCGAATCTACCAAAGACACAGACTATCCCAAACTTTGAACTTAGCCGTTAAACCCTTAAATTTTCCCGAATCACAAAACCGTTAACTGTTTTTTCCGTCCCCGGAGCGTTTTGAATAATTCACCGATTTGCCTAATGCCGCTGTTAAAAAACGTTTAGCGTATTAATTGGACCGTCACAGCGCTTGTGAGGGATCGCGAAAGCTGTCCTCTTTACATTTTTCGGTTTATAAAATAGGGAAGTCCATTAATGAACGTAAAACATCAAAGTGCCTAACCTCTTTTTTGTTTATAGCAATAGAAATACGTATATATCATCAGGTTTGGGATGTAACGACCTATCACCTTTAATTCCTGTCCGTGGTGCATCCTGCTGAATAACAAACGAGGGTTTGGCAACCGACTGGTGGCTGTATAACCGTCGCAATTGAAGACGTAGCTAAATACTGTAGTATTTAGCTACGTCTTCAATTGCGATCTGTAGATCTCCCACCTGCCCAGGGTGGCATTTATGGATAAAGTCTCCAGATAATTGCCCAAAGTGGCCAACAACTGGACTGACCTGTGTCCAGCAGTGGACTGCGAAAGGCGAATGATGACGATGACCAAAATACCTATGATAACCTCAAACATATACATACCTATTAGCACAAATCACACAACTTATTCTTGCCCCGTGCCATTAAGTCATGGAATGCCCTTCCAGCTCATGTGTTTCCTTCCTCTTACAATCCTGGGTTCTTTAGGCGGGGCGTGGGCATCTCAGTGGGCCTTCAGGGTGAGGGCGACAAGCGCAATGGGTTTGTTCTATTGTGCCTGTCGACCTAACTTTTGGACCTCAGGACCGCTTACCATCAGGTGGAGTGAGGTCATCCTGAAAGCTCTTCTTATAAAAAAAAACTCAACTCCGATCCACTTCATTTGAACAATATCGTTGTTAAATTTTTTAAGCTTTACGTTATGGAAACGTAGGTATTGATAGATATTATTTATTTCGCACCTTACAATTGGCTTACAACTAGATATATTAACAATTTGTTGCACAATTTAGGCGATCTCTTCCAGACAACCTTAGGCCACCTATCCTATGACCAGGTAGACAATTCCATAAACTATGGTGGTTAATAAAACCAGTTTGATTTACCTCTCGCTGAAGTTTTTAAGACGCCATGATAGATTTTAACGGCTAGAACCGCAGAGATCCACGAATATTGCTTTAAGAACTGGATTGCGAAACTTTAATATCACTTCCGTTTGTAAGAAACTGCTCGTTTTATTACTGCAAATAAAATTTCTGTGAATGTTTTATGTTTAATACCGAAAGCTTTGGACCACCGTCTTTTAAGATTATTTTATTGTAGTTAGGATTTCAGGTAAATGTACATCCTTTATTCATCTTTTCAGTGAAACTGGTTGTCTCGTCCTGAAGCTTGTCTGGAAGAGATTGCTACTAGAGATAAGACTGCCTAAATTGTACTTTGTTATGTTTTATTTTTATTTATTTATTTGACACACACAACGGATATACAGTAGTTACAATTTTAGTGATACAAGCTAATGCGACACAAGTTAAGCTGCATCTCCACCAACATGTGTGAACAGCATGTTTGACTACGTCGAGCATAGATGACAATTTTCTAATGAAAGACAAAGAAAAAAAATAAATAACACCTATAAATGCATATAAATCCAATTTCCAATTGGTTGCATTAGACAATATCTAATGCAACCAGTTGGACAGGCATACATTATATTATATGCTAGATAATTATCTTAATCACTAGACAAAAATACATTATAATTATTAATAGATACATTAACAAGAGTTACAAATAAAAAACAAGAAATTTAATGAAAAACAGCACTATTTGATCTCAGACAAAATATATTTCCATTTTCCGATGGATGAACCGTAGACGTCGAGCTTGTCTCCCACTTGACTCACCAAGCAGTTGTATTCGCGACACATTCTTATAATGGGACTGTGGGAGGAGACATTGTTATTGCATAAGGGAAGTGAGAAGGGGCACTCACGTCTGCAAGACCTATTAGGCACTCTTAGGCCAATCTCCGATAAGAGCGTGGTGGACATTGAGCCGGATATGATCCTGTGTAAGTTATTTAAATCCTGCATTTTCCGTCGCTTTTCCAGGCTCCTTATTTTAAAGTGACGTAATCGATCCTCGTATGTTACAAGCTCCCTTTTAAGGCCGGTCCTAAGTGTTAAGATTCTGACAAGTCGCGTCGTTTGTTTGTGATATTTGGTG
The DNA here is from genome assembly GCA_031163375.1 of Conogethes punctiferalis. Taxonomy (NCBI): domain Eukaryota; kingdom Metazoa; phylum Arthropoda; class Insecta; order Lepidoptera; family Crambidae; genus Conogethes; species Conogethes punctiferalis. Next base: position 11,548,368 of record CM062098.1, read on the forward strand.
ACGCTGCTGCCCGTAATCGTCTTGGGGTATTTATCTACCTTCAACCGTGATGCTTATTTACACCGCCATCAGTCGGTTGCCGGAATCTTTGCTATTCGGCAGAATGCACTACGGATAGGTGAGGGGGGGAATGACGCAAAAAGATGATGGGCCGCTCTCTTACATACCGTACAAACTGTATCAGAGCCCTGCTCTGCTCGTTGACACTTTAAGTAAAGCCGCGGCCACACATTGGAGGTATTTTCACCAACGTAACGTTTCGCGCCCAATGCACCAATGTGTGTATCGGTACTTTGACACAATGAAAACATTGAGCGCGGTAGTAGGTATTGGTCTTTGGACATGGATTGGACGCAAAGTTGAATCCAATGTGTGGCCGCGGCATAAGAACTTTGCAGAATGCGCTGCTAACGTAGCGTCGTTTTTTTATAGTAGCTCGACATAATGGCTTTCCTACGCCTGATGGAAAGCGAAAGAGAAGCCCAAGTCTCTGTGACAACGGGCAAGTAACTGGCCAGATACCTGTCAGTTGCCACCGCCATGCCGGCCCAACCCTAACTCCCACGAGCTCCGGAAACCCTACTCACCAGCAGTAACATGACCCGGAGGTCATTTGGCTGCGGTATTCTGTAGGGTGGAGGTTCTTCCCCAGACGGGCGGCTCAATTCGAACGAAGATTCGGTATGCCCTACCTCTCTTTAAATTTCCTATACGCATTAAAGCCTGACTTTAATAACGGCAATACTAACCAGCAAATAAGCTAAAAAATTCATCGCACAGTGGGCAACGCCTGTTTACGGCACAAAAATCGCACAGTGGTCAGTTGGTCGCAATTTTGTTGGCGCTTAAACTTTCGCTTTTTGTTCAACTTTTATGCTATTAGCCTTTTAGTGACCGCGGGCACAGTGGGCTGTTGGTTAAAGTGATGTGAATAGTATATTTGGAATTTTAGTAGGATTTTAGTTTCACATACAAAACAATTATCATTGTAATACAATTGTTGTTGGGATGTAAGGGAGCGGCCTATCATCATTTCGCTCCAAGCCAACCTCACCTGCTCGTGGTGCATCCTGCCGAATAACAAACGAGGCGCTGGCAACCGACTGGTGGCGGTATAGCCATCACAATTGAAGGCGTAGCAAAATACCACAGACCGATGACGGGCAGCAGCATCACCGGAGCGAGAAGCTACGCCCTGCGATCGCCAACCCGCCTGCCCAGCGTGGCGATTATGGGTATATCCTCCAGATGTTTGTCCTAAGTGGCGAACAACTGGAGAGGCCTATGTCCAGCAGTTGACTGTAATAGGCTGATGAAGATGATGATGACAATTGTCTTCTTAGTTTCCAGATTTAGAATAGAATCACATCAATCCTCCAATCCATCCCATTCCGTGTGTGTTGTAGAAGACAAAAATTGTTAGCACAGCCAGCACTTGTTAGCCATTTTGCGCAAATTGTCACTCTACCTAGTCTGAGGGCGTTGTACACCACGTTTGCGTTACTATGCTTTTTTTTTGTTGCACCGGGGGAAAATGCAGTTTACGCATACTTGCTACTCGGGGACGCAGCCGGTTATGTGGGACTCGCTTCGCCTCTAGATGGAAGCGAGACGGAGAATACCCACTAAAAACCCCGGTTTGCACCGACAATGCGCCTTGGGTGATGGTGACGCGGGATCTTGGTATAAACCATTACACCATGCCACCACAAGCTGCGTTACTATGCTGAAAACCAAGAAGATAAATATCTTCTTTTTCAAAGTCGGTTAATAATGCGTGGCCAAGTCCATAATTTTTATCCAGAATGCTCTCTTCCACACAATCTACCTCCTAAATCTAGTAAATTGCTCCACAGACGCAAGTTACCGCGTACCTGCGGTTCCCACACTCGTTACAGCATTACACCTGAAAATATACGAATAAGGGCGCGTTTCCACTATGTCGTGACGATAATAACGTTCGTAACGATTATAAGAATCTTTATTGCATACCGAAACATATATGTACTCGTACTTACGGCAAACATCTGGAGTCACGTCACGCTGGGCAGGCGGGTTGGCGATCGCAGGGCGTAGCTTCTCGCTCCGGTGACGCTGCTGCCCGTCATCGGTCTGTAGTTTTAAGCTACGCCTTTATTTGTAATGGTTATACCGCCACCAGTCGGTTGCCAGCGCCTCGTTTGTGATTCGGCAGGATGCACCACGGGCAGGTGAGGTTGGCTTGGAGCGAAATGATGATAGGCCGCTCCCTTACATCCCATTCATCCATTATTAACGCTACGGGAGGAAATTATCCTGAGCAAGTCTAATTAACCTACCCTGTGGGCTTTTTTTTTATTGCTTATTGGTGGCAGACGAGCAAGCGGCCTGTCTGATGTTAAACAGTAACCGCTGCCCATGGACATCTGCAATGCCAGGGGCACAGCAATGCCGCTACCTACCGTGAGAAGAGAGCTCTCTTTAAACCTCGTTTGAAAAAGGACATGTCGTAGCGATCAGGAAACAACGCGGCTGGGAGGTTGTTTGTTTGGGGGCTTATTTGTTGATTACCCTATCTTTTTAGTCGAAACTCGTGTAAAGACTAGACTGAACATTGAACTGGTAATCTGTATAAAAGAGGCAATATTTATTGCCACCCCAACTAGGGCACTGGTTCACTAAAACAAGGTAAGGGTCGTTATATTAGACCCAATATCTCAGGGGACTGAGGCAGCTTCACCTCAATTAACCTTTAGTAAATAAATAGGAATTTGACAGCGTCAGTGGCGCAATGGTTAGAATCGCACACGATCCGAAGGTTTTGGGTTCCATTCCCCTTCAATCAAAAGCAAAGTAAAATTTTCTAAATTTTCTTGGGTTGGGTGTTCTGGGAGCTCTCAGTTATAATCTGATACTCATAGCACCCTTTAAACGGGGCGTGAAGAAACATCATCCTAGCCATCATGGCTTGTGACTGGCCGGTTACTTACCTGTTGTCATAGCGACTTGGGCTTGTCTTTCGATTTCTATCAGGCGTAGTTAAGTTATTAACTGACTTCACTGCGCCAGATAGAACTGACTTGACTAAAAAAGTAGGTAACAATTTAAAGCCTGATACTATTAACCCAAGACACGCCACGCTGGTGACGTTGGGCCACACAGCGCCATCTAGCCCCAAACTAAGCCCAAGCTTGTACTATGGGTTCTAGATAACTGATAAATCTACTTAAATACTTTTTTGATAAATAAATACCTACATAATTATACATAGCAAACACCCGTTTATGCACACAACTGTTTGAACTGTGCGGGGATCAAACCCACGACCCTTGGCTCAGCAGACAGAGGTCACTACCAAATGAGCCAGCGTAAGTAGGTGGATTTTGCTACCTACTGAACCAACGAGGCAATAAAAAGAATAAGGGTTACACATACAACCCTATGACTAACAAAAAGCAAACACAATTACTTCAACCATCTTGCATTCTACCTGCCATAATGAATTCCGACCTACATGACAAAGCCCAGTCAACAATTACTCCACGCAAAAACATATCCTAGCCCCTTCAGTTAGAGTTGAATCTCAAGTGTGCTGCGTAGTCGTAAAGCCTTGCCTAAGAAACTGGTAATTTTCTCGGTCAAAGGGCGGGCGATAAAACCCTGTGTGGCAATAAAACTGAACAAATATGGCGCGAGCGCTCGTTAGGAACGGACACGGGCAGCGCCATCTTGTGACCAACGGCGGAACTAAACGGGCGGACTTGCTTTTGATAGTGCATTAATGTAAGTAACATTGTCGGGAAAGAAAGGACTGGCTCGCTCGTTCACAGAAGAGCCGCCTTACTTTTGTCATCAGTTTTTTTCCGTTTTCCTCGATTCTTCTATATGACCCCAATCACGGACTTATGATTTCCATCAACCAGCTCTGCTTCATCCATAAAAAAGGAAAATTTTCTTATTGCTCACCACACCCAAAAAAAAGAGTAATTCTCGCATTTATAATACATCGAAGAAATATACGAGTAATCGCTCCAAACCAACATCACCTGCCAGTTGTGTATCCTGTCGAAGAACTAAAAAGGCTCTAGCAACCGACTGGTGGCGGTATAACCATCACGATTGAAGGCGTAGCTGAATACCATAGGCCGATGAAGGGCAGCAGCGTCACTGGAGCAATGAGCAACGCCCTGCGATTGCCAACCCGCCTGCCCAGAGCGTGGCGATTATGGGTAAAGCCTCCAGGTGCTCGACCAAAGTAAACAGCTGGAGAGGCCTATGTCCAGCAGTGGACTGCGATAGCCAGATGATGGTGTCATCATCACATCTAATCTGAGAGAGGTAGGGCATAGCGTAACTTCGCTCAAATTGAGCCGCCCGTTCGGGGGAGGACCCTATAGAATACCGCAGCAAAATGACACCCGGGTCGTGTTTCTGTCGGTGAGTAGGGTCTCCGGCGCTCGTGGGGTGAGCGCTGTATCAGCATCCGGGGGTTAAGTTTGGGCCGGGATGGCGGTGGCAACTGACAGGTTACTGACCAGATTCTTGCCGGTTGTCACAGCGACTTGGGCTTGTCTTTCGCTTTCCATCAGCCGCAGGAAAGCATTATGTCGTGCTACTATAAAAAAAAATCATAATCCAAGTAACTTTCAATTTGCCTAAGCCAAATCAGTCCAATATGGATGTAATCCCACTGCTTACCCCCCAAACGCATTCTGGTCCCTTAGTGGAACATCTTCAAGGGCGAGCCCGAATCGATTTAAACAGTTCTTTCCGCAAATTGACCCGGGTACAATTGGACCACAGGACCGTTTGCCCAAATTGGGTCCGCCGTCCCTGCGGGCATTTGCATCGGGAATATGGTACACCCTTTATTTACATACAGGCATGAGTTTTTGAAGGGTTCATACGTATTATGATCAGAAATTTCATTTCAAATATCTTCTATATAATATACTAGCTGTGCCGGCGGCGTCGCACGCGTGGTTACCGGGTTTCAAAAATAAGGGACTTCCAAAAAATTGTAAGTTAGACCTCTAGCAATACATTAGTGAAAACCGCATTTATTTCCATGGAGTAGTTTTCACGTGATGCGCGATCAAACACACAGATAAAAATTTCTCCTGTTTTCCCAACACTTCCCGTCACTGCTCTGCTCCTATTGATTGTAGCGTGATGAAAAGTATACTATAACCTGCCCAGGAGTATGAAAAATAATCGGGCACAGCTAGTCGTAAATAAAAATACCGAAATACCGTATGAAACAAGAACCAAGGTCACATAGGTCGGTCACAGGATTAGTAAGCTGAAGTGGTAGTGGGCTCGCCACGTCAGCTGCAGAACCGATAACCGTTGGGGTAAACGAGTTCTGGAGTAGTTAAATACCGCTTCTCGGCAAACGTAGTGTGGTGGCCTCCACATGGGAGACGATTTTTTTTTAATAATAAAAGATCATTTCTTTCCATCACAAAACAAAAAGTGTGTGTGTGTGTGTGTGTGTGTGTGTGTGTGTGTGTGTGTGTGTGTGTGTGTGTGCGCGCGTGCGTGTATGATGATGATGATGTTTTGCAGGATCGATCCAGGTAGTGAAAAATGCGAGAGTCCTATGTCCAGCTGTGGACTGTGAGATGCTGGTATTGACGATAATTGCACCTGCAAAGCCGGGCGGGTCACTAGTACACTCGTACTAATAACAGTTTGAAACCATCAAGCCATTTTCATTATAAAACAATGCCAAAACCTCACACGTTGAAAAACGAACCCGTGACCTTTTCAAGCCGAACTAAGCCAAATGGGCCGTCAAAAATGGCGTTGACCCAAATATCGCCCCCCCCCCCCCCCCCCACACCCCATTTGCATCCGAATCGACGGACAACGCCGCCTTATTTACATATAGATACTGTTTCAAAGAAACACTTCAGTCTCGTCGGGTGTAAGATTTTAAGTTCTTTTTTATGGTTCATTTAGACAAGATTGCAGATAAGAATGTGACCTGCGTGTCTGATTTTAGTTTTTTCGCGTATCTCCTGATTATTAAGCTGGTGTCTTTTCGCATGTTCCTTAATCACTTCAAAACTTTATAAATTCTTTGATTTTTAGGATTCCGTATCCTGAAATGGAAGAAATGAAACCCTTATGAACGGCTCGATGGCTTATTTGGTAGTGACCTCTGCCTTTCGAGCATCGAGGGTCGTGGGTTCGATCCCCGCACAGTACAAACATTTATATGAATTAACATGTCTGTTGGTATTGGTCTGGGTATTTTCTATGTAGAAATGTATTTGCTTACAAAAAAAGTATCTAAGTTAACTATATAGTATAAAACAAAGTCACTTTTTTTCTGAATGTTTGGTTTTCCAACACAACTGGTTTTCATGAAGTTTTTTCTTCGGTATTATGTATAATACCGAAGCGAAGTGAGGACGGGTCTCTAGTAGCGCAACTCGCTTTCCATCAGGCGTAGGGAAGCCATTATGTCGAGCTACTATAAAAAAAAAAGAATATTTTCTGGGACAAGTACTTTACACGAATAAAAATGGCTCTTCAGAATTTCATACAAAATACACCTCGCGTAATTGTGAACAATGATACCGAGACAAGAATTTCGCAAGGACGAAACACCAGCTGTACTTTACATTATTACAAATGTGTGAAGTTCTATTGTCAAGAACAACTCTGCTAAGTCACGGGACACAGGTGCGCGAGTTCAAAGTTAGCGCGACGCGTTCAACTGTACGGTGGCGTTAGTTGCATTCAGTATGTGACTTCTGCTTTCAAAATGTGCTTCCATTATAGCGGTTAGCGTTTGTACCGACGGGTTAACATAATGTGCTTTATGATGCAATAGGGAATGCGCATCAAAAATGCTTTCGTGTATTTCCAAATGTCTATTTCCGCATCATCACTTAACATCAGGTGTGATTGTGGTCAAAGGCTGTCATCATCATCATCCTCTTTCCCGATTGTCTCAGGGTCGGCTTCCTAAACTGAGAGATTTGGCGAGGGCTAAGCTTTTACACAGAGCGACTGCCATCAGACCTCCGCAACACTTAGGGTAAGCTATACCCATTCCCAGTTTAGGCGTCAGAGTTATCATCATCTCTGATATGATGTAACGACTGCTATCTGAGTTGGTAAAGATAGCACCCGGGACCAACAGCTTAACGTGCCTTCCGAAGCACGGAGGAAATCGGTGTCAAATTTTGGACACCCATCATCGGATTGACCGCGCCAATGGTTGCACAACATTTGCGATCATTGTTAAACGAACAAGACCGCGGCGCCACCGAGCTGTGGTCAAAGGCTGTCTTAGAACTAAATAAAAAAAAATGTATCTTAAAAATAGTCAAAATATCATCATCATCATCAGCCTATTACAGTCCAATGCTGGACATAGGCCTCTCCAGTCGTTCGCCACAGGGCAAACATCTGGAGGATATACCCATAATCGCCACGCTGGGCAGGCGGGTTGGCGATCGCAGGGCGATTCTTACATTTGTCGAAGCTGAACGTAGAAGAAACAGTTTTAACGATAATATTAAACCGATGATTGAAACGACGCGTTAAATGATGAAGGTGATGGGTCTAACCAATTTTGTCAACCAGCCTGACTGAAAACCACATTAAGTTGTTGCACATTGTGCAACATAATAGTGATAAACTGGCTTTCTGGCATATGGGTTGTAACATACCTGTACAGGAGATTAGTACGATCAATAGTCCAGATGTAATACCTGAAAATAAAAAAATAGAGCATTAATCAAAATCTTAAATTTTACTTTATTAAGAAAAACATTATCATCATCAGTCTATTGCAGTCCACTGCTGGATCTAGATCTCTCTACGCCTCGCCACGTTGGGCAAACATCCGGCGAAACGCCCACGAAGTTTGTAATACTTGAGAAACAACATATCTACTGCTCTAATAAAACCGATATACAATGCTAATACAACGATAACTCAACACGACTTGACCAAACACGAGTCCGAACCAAGCTAGCAATGTAAATCCAGATATACGATGCAGTTTACGACCCGGCGGGAACTATCGCCGTATTGACTTCGTGCAATAAATGTAATAGCTGTTTGCAAAGCTACTGATGCAAGTTTTAGTGATAGAATATGGATTTTGTACAATTTGGAGTTTTTAGGGTTCCGTAACCTAATGGCAAAAACGGGACCCTTATAGATTCGTCATGTCTGTCTGTCCGTACGTATGTCACAGCCAGTTTATTCCAAAACTATAAGAGGTACACTAATGAAATTTGGTGCGTAGATGTATTCTGTAAACCGCATGAAGATTTTATTCCCATACATAGAACTGAAACTCAAATTGTTTTTTTCATATAGTCACAATTTTATACATAAATACCATCCCATCCCACTAATATTATAAACGCGAAAGTTTGTTTGGATGGATAGATAGATGGATAGACGGATGGGTGTTTGTTCCACTTTCCACCACTCCAAACCAGACATATAAATAACCCAAGACATGCCACGCTGGGCCACACAGCGCCACCTAGCCCCAAACTAAGCCGAAGCTTGTACTATGGGTACTAGACAACTGATAAACTTACTTAGATATATATATATTTTTTTGTAAATAAATACATATTATACATAGAAAACACCCAGACCAATACAAACAGACATGTTCATGAACACAAATGATTGTACTGTGCGGGAATCGAACCCACGACCCTTGGCTCAGAGGGCAGAGGTCACTACCAAATGAGCCACCGAGCCTGTCGGAATATTTAACCGTGTATTACTCACATTCCTATGAACGTAGTCTCGCCTCGTCAAATTATCCCTGGTATAATAGCAAGGTCAGAAATAGTCCGGGACAAAGGTCCATGACGCCCTTTGTCCTGCAGAATGGCTCCGCCCACGACCCTTGCTATGGCATTTATGTTGTAATTAATACTTATGAACTCGTTAGGGTTCCATCTTAATCTTAACTAATATTATAAAGCTGAAGAGTTTGTTTGTATGTTTGTTTGTTTGAACGCGCTAATCTCAGGAACTACTGGTCCGAATTCAATAGACCATTTGTCGAGGAAGGCTTTAGGCTATATAACATCACGTTGCAACTATCAGGAGCGAAGAAATAATGGAAAATGTAAAAAAAAAACGGGAAAAAATAACTATTCCACGCGGACGAAGTCGCGAGCACAGCTAGTAAAAAATAAGACCCTCTTCTACTACTCTTACTAGCTATAAGACCGCCTAAATTGTAGCACTAGTTATCTGTAATACCTTGGCTATAAACGTTTGTATTTTGTGCAATAAAGAACATCTATCTATCTACGCTCAGAATTATTCCTCTGACCGTCTAATATTATGGGCACAGACAATTTGTTTCAGGTCTATTGGACCAAAAAAAACTTTTACTCGTAGCAAATCTTACTGCGTCATATATAAAATATATTTTTGTTAGTTAAATAAATAGTTTTCATTTTAGTTATGACCCCACTAGTCTAGTTTTTTTCTAGTTTGGGAGATTAGGGATCTTCCGAGCTAGAAATCCTAGAGTTATAAGAGGTACGGAACCCTCTCCTTGGCCGGTTGATTTCAACTCGCACTTGGCCGGTTGATTTTTTTTTGGTCATGCTAATTGAGACAGTTATAAAAAGTGAAGAGGCACTTTAGAATAATTTATTGTCAAGGAAAAGTGGGCTAACAAATTTATTATTTATTTTTATGTTCTTTTGAGTGCATAGTGCTTTTAAGTTATTTTTAACCGACTTCCAAAATAGCAGGAGATTCTCGTTTCTTTCTTTTTTAACCGACTTCGAAAAAAGGAGGAGGTTCTCAATTCGTCTGTATGTATAATTTTTTTTTTTATGTTTGTTCACCGATTATTGTATGTATGTTACCACATTTATTGATTTGGTAATTTGATTGTTAAAAAATTCTGTTTAATCTTTATTGCACAAGAGGGTACAAATGGCGGGCTTCATACCGTATGGCATTCTCTACCAGTCAACCATTAGGCGGGTCAGAAAACTATAATGTGGTGCGGCGAGGTGTGATGATACTATGTCTGATAAAGTAACTCTGACTGGCCTGGTGGCTCGATTCGTAGTGGCCCCTGCTTTATGAAACAAGGGACGTGGGTTCGCGGGCATCATGTTATGGATGAACATATTTTGTGTTTATTCGACTCGACAGGCTCGGTGGCTCAATTGGTAGTGACCCCTGCCTTCTGAACCGAGAGTCGTGGGTTCGATTCCCACCCGGGACAAACATTCGTGTGATGAACACTTGTTTTGTTCCGTGTCTAAGTGGTTACTATTTGTATTTAAGTATTTATGGTACAACGAAGGTACCACAAGGTACCTTCGTTGTTCTGATACCCATAACACAAGTGCTTAAGCTACTTACTTTGGGATCGGAGCAATGTATGTGATGTTGTCTGATATTTATTATTATTTATTTATTTATTCTGGGTGTTCATATTTGTATTAGGTACATATTTGTGGTAACTTCGTTGTTCTGATAGCCCTAACACAAGTGCTTAAGCTACTTACTATGTGATGTGGTCTAGTTATATTGATGCTTGGTCAAACTTTCATACCTATGCTCAAGATATTTTGGTATCGGAGAAATGTATAATGAAGACCCATATTTATGTCTTTTTATATTTCCCTTTCCATTAGAAGAGAAAACCACTATTCTGGGCCACTATAAAAATAAACAATGTTCAATAAAACAATACCAGAATAGTTAAATAGATGTAGGTTAACCGAAAAAAAAAACACAGACCACAAAAACACTCGTAAAACAATGAAAATACTAACTGCGTGCTCCTAACTCATAAATACACTTGATTGCAATGACTTCTCCGATAAAGTTGAGTATTTTTTTAGGCAAACTTAGCAGAGTGAAGTGACAGATGCAGCTAAACGAGTCGCGAGTTTGAAATAGAATAGTAAATAGATTGGTAGAAATATAAAATACATTGCACTGATTCCAAAGTACCTAAGTAGCTTGAGCGCTTGTGTTATGGGTACCAGAACAACGAAAGTACCACAATTGAGTAGGTGAATGCTTGTCCCGGAAGAAGAAAAGGTAAAGTCAAAACAGATATTAGTTCATGTGATAGCCTTATAGAAGTTACTTACGTTATGAAAGATATGATGAAGACGAAGATACGATGATAAGAAATAAACTTTTAGTAAAAACTTCTGTCTTTCAAAATATTCAAGTTTAACATCACTAGTTTCTCGATTCCAATTGCATACAATGAAATCCTTTTCACTTTTTATTGTTTTAAATGTTCACGTGAACAATCGAACATAATATTATTCCGAAACATTGAGATCCTCCTTTGAAGTCCGTTTAATAAGTTTCGACCTACTTTTAAAATACGGTTTAAAATATTACATACAGCTGTACACCAATTTACTTGCTCGCCAGTGTATTCAGATCAACGTTTCCAACAAATGGAAAAACAAGTGGGATTGATTTCGCAATATTTGATTGGTCCGCTAGTTTCGCTGAATAAAAAAGAGGTTTTGTTTTACTCATGTATAAAAAAATTTGGCAATATATATCCATAGTTACACAATTCACTGGCAGTCATTGTGTATATTTGTAGTCAAAGAGCGATGCGTAATAATAAAATAAAACAAATGAATCAACGTATGTAATATTCGACTGGCTCGGTGGCTCAATTGGTAGTGACCCCTGCCTTCTGAACCAAGGGTCGTGGGTTCGATTCCCACCCGGGACAAACATTTGTGTTCATGAACATGTCTGTTTGTATTGGTCTGAGTGTTTTTTATGTATAAAAGGTATTTATTTACAAAAAAAAAGTATCTAAGTAAGTTTATCAGTTGTCTAGTACCCATAGTACAAGCTTCGGCTTAGTTTGGGGCTAGGTGGCGCTGTGTGGCCCAGCGTGGCATGTCTTGGGTTATTTATTTTGGGTTATTTATCTGGTAATTGTGTTGTTGGTATTAAATAAATTATTATTATTTAAGCTTTCAGCTACTCTTCCCCTGTCGTTACTCGATCCCTGAACCGAATGATAACAGCACCGCCACACACTTACCGCTCGCGAGATGGCACTAAACGGAGCGAAGTGGGACAAAGTGGCACGAAACGGCGCATTGTGGCCAAATGGAAGTATTCCGAAAGCGATAATTTGGCGCGTTTCTCATCGCCAACTGATAGGCTCCATTAGGGGGTAGGGCTGTCGATACAATACGAATACGACATCAATTAATATAGCAAAATCTTTTTTTTTTATAGTGGCTCGACATAATGGCTTCCCTACGCCTGATGTAAAGCGTAAGAGAAGCCCAAGTCGCTGTGACAACGGGCAAGTAACTGGTCAGTTACTTGTCAGTTGCCACCGCCATGCCGGCCCAACCCTAACCCCCCACGAGCTCCCGAAACCCTTTTATCTTCATTACAAGCTTAAGATAGAGATAGATAGCTTTTATTGGTCCAAAAAGTTAACTTAGCAATATAGAAAAAGTATACAAATCAAATCAAATTCATTAATTGCCATTTTAGGTACAATTGTATGGAAGGACGTGGTGTCTGCCAATCCCTCTGGGAGAAAGGCGTGACGTTATGAAGAATTATATTATCTACTAGCGATGCTAGCGGCATCACACGCGTGGATATCGGGTTACAAAAATAATGGACTATCATAAAGTGGTGCATTATATTTTAAGTTAGACCTCTAGCGATACATTTGTGTAAGTCGCATTCAATTCCATGCAGTAGTTTTCGTGTGATGCGCGATCAAACATACACATAAAATTTTCTCACGTTTTCCCATCACTTCCCTTCACTGCTCTGCTTCTATTGATTGTAGCGTAAAGTATACTACGAGTATAACCTGCCCAGGAGAATGAAGAACAAATTGTATAAGTTTCGTTAAAATCCGTTGAGTTGTTTTTGTTTCTATAACGAACATACAGATAGGAAAAAAAATTCTGATTGTATTTTTGGCATCAGTATCGATCACTAATCACCCCCTGATAGTTATTTTGAAAATATATTTCATGTACAGAATTGACATCTCTACAGATTTATTATACTCGTATGTAGGTATATAAGAAGATAATTGCGTGTAAGTACAAGGTTGGAAATTTGAAGCTCTATTTTTAACAGGTAGGTACCCCATGTTAAGGAATCTCCTTATCGTCAATCATCTTTTCAACTTCTTCGGGAATCGGGAAGACCGTGCCACTATTGTCATGGAGTAAGTAGACACAGCCCTAGCGAGAGTGCCGTGATTGATGCTCGTCACCGCGAGCAGACTCCGTCAAGGCTTCCAAAGTGTACTTACACATAAATGGCTTAAAATTGACCCCTTTACAATAACAGCCTCCCAAGATAAAACTCCCGTAAACTGCATTTAGGCTGCATTTACGTTACTAAAGAAATAATAAAAGTCCTTTAATTGCTGTTAAGCCTCGTTGCTATGACCGGCCAAAGAGAGATAAGGCGTAGGACCAAAGATGTTAATCATCATCATCATCATCAGCCTATTGCAGTCCACTGCTGGACCTCTCTAACAAATTTCTGGCAAATTTCTGGAGGTAACACCCATAATCGCCACGCTGGGCAGGCGGGCTGGCGATCGCAGGGCGTAGCTTCTCGCTCCGGTGACGCTGCTGCCCGTCACCGGTCTGTAGTATTTAACTACGCCTTTAATCGTGATGGTTAAACCGCCACCAGTCAGTAGCCATAGTTTGTTATTCGGCAGGATGCACCACGGGCAAGTGAGAGTGGCTTGGAGCGAAAAGATGATGGGCCGCTCCCTTACATCCCAGAAACTTACTAACAGGTGATAAAAGCCATAATATTCACGGGTTTCTATTAACTCTGCTTAACATAAACTAGAACCTTATTACAGCGGGTTAAAAGCTATAATATGTAAGCATTTTTAGTCCGAGCGTGGCAGCTGTCTGAACTATTCCGAAGTTTGCGTTGGGAACTTAAGGAGTTATTTGCTTGGTATTACTTTGTAATAAGAGGCTTATAATATTAGTTAGGACTGAACGATAGTAGACGAACTATCTATGTTATTATATAACGCAACGTATTTACGTATGTATAGCGGGGATATAAAATAAAAGATAATTTATTTCCATCACAAAAATTACACTGATAAATTAACAATATTCGTCTTAATTTAAATTAATAATAAATTTTGTTTAAAATGTAGCCATTGTGAGAGAGCAGAATCTGTACTTGCATTCCCCGTGTTGCACAGTTCTGACCCCCCACCTATTGAACCTTGTACTCTACTTTAGTTTTAAATAACCCGCCTGTCCAGGGTGGCGATTATGGGTATATCCTCCAGATGTTTGCTCTAAGTGGCGAACAACTGGAGAGGCTTATGTCCAGCAGTGGACAGCGATAGGATGATGATGATGATATAGAAGAAGACACTAAACCTTAAGCTTTAAAAGCACTTCTAGCGTTTGTTTAATAGGTGGTCCCTTAATCAAGCTCAAGATGAGCTTAATTAAATAAATAGCAGAGTTCAGTTCAAGCAATTTTCTCGAAAGTACTTATCATGCACGTGGTTGAAATTAACATAAATTCTTAACGAGCGAATAAAGTCGAACCCTTATATCCAAATGATCTTCGCGTAAGGTCGCGACCAGTGTTGCCACATTCAAAAACGTTAGTACCTGATTAAAGCCGCTTCTAGCTCACTAAAAACCATTATAAGAGTAGTGTGTAGTATGGTGAAGTATGGTGCTGACGTGTAAAGTTATGTTGGTTAAGTGTATTTTCTCATGAATGCGGAAATATGTGGTTAGAGTGATTAGAAGATTTATATCGCTTGTGGCTCACTAAAAACCATAGTAAGAAGATCCCTGTGTAGTATGGTGAAGTAAGGTTCTGAAGTATAAAGTTATGTTGGTTTAGTGTATTTTCCCATGAATGCGGAAAAGTTTGGTTGGTTTATCAGTCTGCAAACGTCCACTGCTGGACATAGGTCACCCTCAATGACAATTGTCATTTGGGAGCATTTGCCTATACTTAGGTTAGGTTATGTTTACTAACAAGCTTCGCAGGCGGGTTGGTGACCGCAGTAGGTCTTATTTGTACTCAGCTAAATGCCGCTGCCCTTTGGGTGATATTTTTTTTAGTCGTCTTCTACGACCCCCATAGCATAAAATGGGGTAGTTCTACTCCAAATTTGGAAACCACGTATACATATACATACATAACGTCACGCCTTTCTCCCAGAGGGGTAGGCAGAGACCACATATTTCCATTTACATAATCATAACTTTGAAAAGCTCAATAACGCTTTGCTAAAGTCCATAATATAAATATTATGGACACTGGAGTCGTCTCTCCAAAAAACTCAAACCCGAATAAATTTAGAAAATCCATTTCCTTTTCCTAAATCGACGCCACCCCGAATCAAACCTGGACCACTGGGCTATTTTTGCGATAACTCTTAGCTATTGCGCTACCGACGTCCCAATAATTTCCGAAACCAGGATAATTTTCAACCCCGATTTTTGCAATTCATCTAGTACTTTTCAAAGGCAAGGGTTGGCAACACTGGCGAAATGTCAAAGCGTCTTAAACATTTATTGTGGGCTCTGTAATGACGCAGCCATTACCGGCGCGCACTCAAAGTTATTGTGTTGAAGTTTTGAGAGATGAGCGCGAGGAAATGTATCAAGGGTAGAACAGCAGAAAAGCGTCACTCAACCTTGCATTAAGTTAGAGATGACTGGCTCGGTGGCTTATTTGGTAGTGAACTCTGCCTTCTGAGCCAAGGGTCGTGGGTTCGATTCCCGCACAGTACCTACATACATTTTTGTTCATGAACATGTCTGTTTGTATTAGTCTGGGTATTTTCTATGTATAATATGTGTTTATTTACAAAAAAAATGTATTTATGTAAGTTTATCAGTTGTCTAGTACCCATAGTACAAGCTTCGGCTTAGCTTGCGGCTAGGTGGCACTGTGTGGCCCAGCGTGGCATGTCTTGGGTTATTTCTTTATTATAAATACCTAGCGATAACTATATAATAAGAATGTCCCGTAATAACATACGGATCCGTAAAAAAAGTTTTGAAAAAGATGAACGATTTATCACCACCAACTAAAGGTACCTACATACTTCGTTTTTTAGCACGCTCCCTTTAAAAGACCCAAAACTATAAGAAGAAGGGAACACTTGTGCTGGAAGAGAGTTCCACAGCCCAATGTTTCACACTACGAAAGAGTTTAGTTAAATAATCCAAGACATGCCACGCTGGGCCACACAGCGCCACCTAGCCCCAAACTAAGCCGAAGCTTGTACTATGGGTACTAGACAAATGATAAACTTACTTAGATAATTTTTTTTTATGTAAATAAATAGGTACATATTATACATAGAAAACACCCAGACCAATACAAACAGACATGTTCATGAACACAAATGTTTGTACTGTGCGGGAATCGTACCCACGACCCTTGGCTCAGAGGGCAGAGGTCACTACCAAATGAGCCACCGAGCCTGTCAAAGTTAGTTGGTTTAGTCATGTATAGAGGATGAATGAAAGTAGATTAACCAAGAAAATATATTGCGAGAGCGTGAATGGATCTGTTGGCAGACCTAGAAGGACATTCCATAACCGAAAAGAGAGTGTCCTAAAAAGGTAAAATACCCTAAACCTACGAGCATGTATGAAGAAATTGATGAATGTGGACGAAGCAAAAGTTGTGTGCCAAGATCGTAGCAAATGGAAGGACGTGATCTCTGCCTGGGATGTAAGGGAGCGGCCTATCATTATTTCGCTCCAAGCCAACCTCATCTGCACGTGGTGCATCCTCCCGAATAACAAACAAGCCGCTGGCAACCGACTGGTGGCGGTATAACCATCACGATTGAAGGCGTAGCTAAATTCCACAGGCCGATGACGGGCAGCATCGCCACCAGAGCGAGAAGCTACGCCCTGCGGGTGTATCCTCCAGATGTTTGCCTAAAGTGGTGAACAACTGGAGAGGCCTATGTCCAGCAGTGGACTGCAATAGGCTGACGATGATGATGATGACTAAGTACCCTAAACCCACGAGCATGTATGTAGAGATTGATGAATGTCGAAGCAAAAGTTGTGTGCCAGGATCGTAGCAAATGAATGGACGTGATCTCTGCCTGACCCTCTGAGAAAAGCGTGACGTTATGTATGTAGGTATGTATGTATGAAAAACATCTCAGTTACACGTGATACACTGGCAGCGTGAACGCTGCATCACGCAGCAATTAGCGGCCGATCGAAGTTAATAATTGAGGAGGATCTGTTAGCAGACGTCTGGGTAACTAATGACGCTATTGTCTGAGCTTTTGTTTACAGCTGTTCGTACATTCGTTTGTATACTTGTTTGCTCTTGTTCACTTACGTTTTTTGTTTGTTTTTGGCATCGAAGTGATTTAGAAAAACGTACATAATTTGTAAGTGTAGATTTGTGTTTGTCCAATTTGGTAAGAATGCAGCTATTGTTTTTGTTCTATAATTTATAATGTATAAACAATTCTGACCTGACTGTAGTAGGTAAGTTATTTCCTAATACCAGCTTGGAACCACTAACAATAAAAAAAATACTAAAAACGTTTTTCCAACATAAAAATTCACTAGTAATACTTTTGAATGTCAAAACATTTTTCCTACCAGTATGCACCTAGGTGTGTAGCCTGCTGAGAAAAAGTGCCTCAACTCAACATACTCAATGGTCAGTCATTCTGAAGATGATGATGATGATATCGTGTCGTATCGTAGTAAATTAAAATTAAACATGACTTAATGTGAGACAGATATACTCGTATTTTTATACATAAAGCAAATATATCCAAATGACAGTTCAGACTAAATCTACAACCAAACACACAATATTTAAATACAAAAGGAAATATACACTGTCAACGTGAATACTTCACGTTGCTTCACGCAGCAATTAGAGAACCGACTACAGTAGGCAAGCGATGGAGGGAGATTTGTTAAACAGCTGTCTGGGAGAACTAATGACTACTAGATTGTCTGAGTAATTTGTTCTCTGTGTAAATGTCTCTGGTATGTAGGCCTCATATTGTGTACCTAAGGGAATATTCACGCGTACGTCTGAATACGTAGAATGTCACGTCCTACTTTTGTCACGGCGATAAAGTATATTTACGATTTCAACGTGATTCGAAAACTGTGTCAGTTTTTTATTTATATTACAAACCAAATGAATGATCGGAAACTGAGGTTGACGATCGCAAAAAAAAATATATGAAACTAGCTGTGCCCGCGACTTCGTCCGCGTGGAATAGAGTTTCATCTCCTATTTTAGATCCCAAGGGGACTTGATCAAAATCCTTTCTTAGCGGACGCCTACGTCATAACATCAATCTGCATGCCAAATTTCAGCCCGATTTGCCCAGTGGTTTTGGTTGTGCGTTGATAGATCACTAAGTCAGTCAGCCTTTGAGTTAGGTATAGGTATATATTTAAGATGCAGATCAGGTTTTTAAAGAGATGTTTTACTTCATTTACTTCACTATCACAACTTTAGAAGTCTCCTGTGTCCTGTATATACAACTTGCTAATACACAAAACATTATCGCCAAGAGTATGACACGATTATGACACGGCAGGCGCTAGACAGCTATCCCTGCAATAATTTAGTTATTCTCAAGACGCCCCGGGACATTTAGCGGGATAACGCGGTAAAACGGTGTAAGTCTTCGATGGGGCGGAAGGCGTTCAAGGAAGATATTACGTAAAATCATTTTATATTTAGGGCTTGTACACGAGACTACGATGTGATGTACAGTCTTTCCGAACAGCTACAACTTGGGAACCTTCAAGAAACGAGCGTATTCATATTTAAAACGCCGGCATCGACCCTAAACTCGGTCAGAGTTGCGGGTGTCCATGGGCGGTTTCGACTGCTTACCATCAGGCATCACACTTGCTCGTCTGCCGCCTCTCACATAAAAAAATGCGATGTGAATTCGCAACCTATTGGCTGGGTGCGATGTACTAGGTGGGGGTAATATAATCTATTGTAGCGCTCATGGTGGTCAAAGTGAAAACAATGCAAGCTCTCTCATCAGATGTCTGTCAATGGCAAAGCGATTCTACATAATACATAGATGTTACTTTATGATGACAAAACTATTTATTAATTTATTTAAAAACCTTATGCTATCGTTACAGATACAACCCACTGCGATACTGCGATCTCTACGACAGTCCGCAGCACACACCAAAACAAGCTAAACCAAATAGATTCCCAATAACCGCAGCGTTATTCAATTCCAAGAAAGAAAAGCACTTATTCCCGGTTCAGAATAAACGTTTCCAACTATAAATCAATTCGTACAGAGGCATTAAACTAACCTCCCACCACCTGGCTGACAATACGAGCGAGAGACGGGACAGCAGCGCGCAGCCCGCGAGGCCGGAATACAAAACAGCTGACTATCAGATAAAATAGATTGAAACGCCGCCTTTGAGCGAATGGATCTGATAAATCTGGAACAGCAGAAGGCGGGGCGTTTAAATAGTTGGCTGTGGAATGGTTAATGTTTGCTAGGAGCGGCCATCTTGAACGCTTGACAGATGCTCCTGCTAATTTTAGGCGCCGCATTTTGACGTTTTATTTCTTTAATTCTTATTTATTTATTTAAACTTTATTGCACAATAGAAATAGTGTACAAAAGGACTTAATGCCGCATAGGCATTCTCTACCATCGACCATTGGGCTAAGCAGAAATAAATGTAGGTAGTGTGCTGCAGAGTTCGATAAAATTAAACAGCAAAAAATACTTAAATAAATACATACATATTATAAAGTAAATATAATACAATATAGCTCATATTAATATAATATACACATATACATATAAAATAATATACATAAAATATATATAAATAATAGTAAGGACGATTTTTATTGAATAAGGTATGCTTAGATGGTTTGGTCATGTGGAGAGAATAGATGAAAGTAGATTAACGAAGAAAATATATAGCGAGAGCATGAATGGATCTGTTGGAAGGGGAAGACCTAGAAGGACATTGCATGACGAAATAGAAAGTGTCCTAAAAACAGGTAAAATACTAAGTACCTACTCTAAGCCGACGAGCTCTCTTATAACTGACCTGTACCTAGAATGCTATAATATATTTGACTAAAATGAACCTAATGTAGGGAAAATGTATTCAAGTGGCCTGCATGCAGAAGTGAAGGCACAAACATAATTCAATAATAGTTAAGTTTGCTTGCCAAATGGCAGTTTTTGTTTGAGCACTTGCAGACTATGGCATCGACTTGGCTTAATGCCATTCGGTTTGGCCCTAGAGTTCACGAGTAGTGTAGTGCTATGTAATCAACAAAAAGTATGTATTTTCTCTTCTGACTGAATTTTGGCCATATCGGCCTGTATTCAAGGAGAATAACCAAGTACACAATTTGTAAGAGAGGTAGGGCATAGCGAATCTTCGCTGGAATTGAGCTGCCCGTCTGGGTAAGGACCTCCACCCTATAGAATACCGCAGTCCAATAGAATAGAATAGAATAGAATATTTATTTGCTTTTTTTTTTTTATGACTTCAAGGTCGTGTTTCTGCTGGTGAGTAGCGTTTCCGGAGCTCGTGGGGGGTTAGGATTGGGCCGGCATGGGCGTAGCAACTGACAGGTAACTGACCAGTTACTTACCCGTCGTCATAGCGACTTGGGCTTCTCTTTCGCTTAGGGAAACCATTATGTCGAGCTGCTTTAAAAAAAATCTAAAATGAAGTCGTATTTATATTGTTACTGTTGATTTGTGCCTGTCGCCCTCACCCTGAAGGCCCACTGAGATGCCGTTACACGCCCCGCCTAAAGAAACCAGGATTGATTGATTTGCTGGCATTCCATGACTTAATGGCACGGGGCAAAAACGAGAAACTAAACCTCTTGGTGCGTGCCACCATCGTTTGGATGGTAAGCGGACGACAACGCTGTCCACGTGTTGTTCAGGAGTGCAAAGGAGAGGATGGAACGAGTTGGAATAACTCTTCGGAGCATTCCCCATTGTAAAGACGATAGAGAACGCTAAGACTGGCAATGTCTCTACGTAGCTGAAGAGGTTCTAGGTTTTTAACATTTCTAAGTACAATACCTTTTAATCACTTTCTCATAAGCACTTAATATTCTCGCTCACTTGCTTCGTCTGGGAAATTTTACCTGGAAACAAACAAATAACTGTAAGTTTTCACGAAAATATGGTTCTATTGAAGTTTGCGAAAAGCACTTTTTAATTTGCCAAAGTTTATTCATTAAAATTCTGGCTTCTCCTGTTGGTTTCTTCGAAGAAAATCAGCTGTTCTTAAGCCAACTATGTTATGCACACTTTTAATATGTTTTTGACCGACTTCAAAAAAGGAGGAGGTGCTCAATTCATCTTTATGTATAATATTTTCTTTTTTTTATCCATACTCAAAGGCAATATCTATTGGAAAGCTCAACAAACAAATAGTGTTTCTAAATAAATTGGCGAAGTGAAATTTTTAATAAACATATTTCTAATAAACTACAGAGAGGAAAAATTCATATGAAAAATGTATCGTTTAAATAAAAAAAAGTTTAAAAGCATTTTAATAAAAGCAAATTCTAAAAATCTGCCAAACGGAAACTGAAGTTATTCCGTTGTATTAGATCTGATGTTGAAATGAAATTGTTTTATGCTCAAAACGCACCGTTTTGAAGCCGATTTCAATAAAAATTCTTTCAATAACATATTCCAAAGGCCCGTAGAGATTGATCTCGTTTTGTTAATGAAATAGCTGTGAATTTCAATCGTTATTTTCAGTATATAGACAAAAGTTATTTAATATTACGCAAAAAGCATTTCGGAAATAGAAATTTCAGTAGGTTCAGTTATCACTGAAAGCAGTGTTAACTATCGTGAACACTGCTTTTGAAACAGTAGAATAGAATAGATGTTTTTATCCTATAATGAGCTTAAAGCTTGCCTTCTGAATCAAGGGTCGTGGCTTCAATCCCCACCCAGGACAAACATTCGTGTGATGAATATTTGAGTTCGTTCCGTGCCTGGATATCTATTTTGTTTTTATAAGAAGAGCGTTCAGGATGACCTCACTCCACCTGATGGTAAGCGGTCGTGAGGTCCAAATGTTAGGTCGACAGGCACAATAGAACAAACCCACTGCGCCTGTCGCCCACTCCTACTCACCAAATCACATTTAGTTAAAACAAGCACTTATGAAACGTGCATTCGATCCCTGTAGAGTATAATGTGTGTGAAATTATAATACTCAGAGCTGCATCGCAAATATGGATTGCTTGAAGGTAATCATTACCGTAAGCAGGTTCCAACTCGTCCTTCGGGAACGAAGTAAGTTGTCGCTACAAGTCACTCGACACTCGATGCACTCGAGGTCATCCTGAATGCCTCATTTAGAAGGTAAGTAAGCAAATCGCAACATGTAACACCTCTCTTCTTCCCTTCCCTTGCTTTTTCATACATGGGTAATGTATAGAATGTCTCCGCATTCGGTATTGTATTCTCGTAGAATACCTAGGCAAAGTATGAAATAAATAATATTCCATACATTACCTACATGTTTTAGGTATTCTATACATTGCCTAGGTATTGTTTAGAATGCCGGTAACATATACAAATAAAGATAAATTATTACATTACGAAATTACATAGGGTTCAAATATCAAAGCACTATAACCGATTGACATTGCGTCATGTTTGACAACTTCAAGCGAGTTTTTTCTTCATTGACAGAAAAGAAATCTTCGTGGAGGAAAAATTTCTTTTTTTATTTATGAATTGCCATAAAAATATAAAAAAAAATCTTTTTTCTTTTTTGAATAAAGAATAGGCTTGTTGACGTAAAAAGTGTAAATAATCGCTTATAGCGAGAAGGCCGCCTAAATTGTGCAACAAGTGTCTGTAATACCTAGTTTTTAAGTCAATAGTATGGTGCGCAATAAATAATATCTATCTATCTATTTATCCGTCTTTTAGATTATTCAAAAATAAAAGACATGTATTTTTTCATTTGTAAATTAGAAAATAACAAAGATATAGCCCGTTAAAATTACGAGTGATGTCAAAGACCCCCACTCCTAAATTTTGATGCGTTGTATCTCTGTTATTTATTTTTTTGTTTAAATGAAAAAAGGAAAAATACGTGTCTGTCGTGTACGGACAAAATAACATTTGACCCTGGAAACATTCCTATTTAACAGCTCTGAAAAGTGTAAGCAAAAATCCGTAACGCAAATAACATTGACAATACAGTTGACATTTTACTTTTGTTAAAACTGCCCCGGTAAGACATGCAAAGAATACCCCATTCAGGCTACGTTTAATTTAAAAGTATGACCGGGTGCATTGTAAGGGTCTGAATGCAGCCGACTCAATACGAGCGTATTTGTGTTGTATCAAGCGCTGCGGAGATGTAAGGCTGCCTGTCTACGGAAGCGGAGCGAGGCAGAGCGAAGTAAGGCATGTAAGGAAGCGACTTTTCAACTTTCTAGCTCCAAGTCACCCTCAATTGCTCGTGGTGCATCCTGCCGTATAGCAAACGAGACTCTGTCTACCGATTCGTGGCGGTGTAACCATCTCGATTGAAGGCGTAGGTAAATACCACAGGCCGATGACAGGCAGCGTCACAGAAGCTAGGAACTACGCCCAACACAAGCGGTCACCCCTCACCTCGTCACAGCGTAGGGACTCTCCAAGTAAAGCCCCAAGCCAAGGTTTGAGCCTCACTACCCTCACTCACAAGGTGAGAGCCTTCCGCTCTGCCAACAGCCTGGTGATGATGACATGGCCGCTTCGGATATCATCGTAGTCATAAGAAAAAAATCTCCGCAACCTCGCTCCGCTTTAATGGACAGGCAGCCTGTGATTTGTTGTCCTCCGACTGTATCCGTACCTCTCTTTGGAGGTTTCATTCAGGAGTATGTTGAATAGTGATTGTTTGTTTTGTGTACGACTCGGAAAAACCTGTACATAGTTTTTTTAGCATTAAAAGTAAAAAATGTGCCTTTTGTTAGTACATTATTTTTATCTATCTCGTAGGGTTCAGTCCAAAATGTGTTTATTTACAAAATCACGTGAAAAACCTCTTTTTTTATAGTGGCTCGACATAATGGCTTCCCTACGCCTGATGGAAAGCGAAAGAGAAGCCAGGCAGTTACCTGTCAGTACCCACCGCCATGCCGGCCCAACCCTAACCCCCCACGAGCTCCGGAAACCCTACTCAGCGGTAGAAACACGACCCAGAGGTCATTTGGCTGCGGTATTCTATAGGTTCAATTCGAGCGAAGATTCTCTATGCCCTACCTCTCTTTTTTGGGGATAAATGTTATTTTTGAACTTTGGGCTCGTAAAACCGGTTACTTTTACCAGTTTTATGGTGCAAGTCTCAAGGACTCGCATGGCGCGTTTTGTTTTCACTCGAATTGAGCCGCCCGCGCGCCCGTCCGGGAAGAACCCTTTAGGATACCGCAGCTCAATGACATCCGGGTTAACTCGCGGGGGTTACAAGTTGCGGTTAGTTGGTTGTCACAGCGACTTGGGCTTATCGTTCGTTTTCCATCAGGCGCAGGGAAGCCATTATGACGAGCTACTATAAAAAAAGCTAAAGCGCCAATAATGTTACCTAATGAAATGTTTATCTGAAATATCTGAACCGAACCGAGCGCGGGTCGCTAGTAGTGTAACAGTCCACGTTGACCAAAACACAGTCCGAAAAGCATCTTCCGTTTTAAAAATTCGTCGAATTCGTTCGCAAACCGTCCCCTCCAATTCCATTGTAAATTGTCGCGCGTGTTTTTTGCCATTTTTCGATATTTGTAAGCGCTGACTCTTTGCCGACGTGTGTCCGACGCTCTGGCGATTTTTCGCTTTTTGCCGTCACGCGGCAAACGGCAAACGGCCGCGTCCGAGCGGAAATGTTCACGTAGAAACGTATGCGGAATTACTAACCGGCGGCGTACAGAGGTCTCTTGTTAGGCATTCTATATGCAGAGCGTGGCTCTTTTATTTTGGACGTCAGGGTGACACAGTGTCCGGTCTTATCATTTTGTTGTCAGATGTTTTTTAGGTTCTGTTAATTTGTTTTAGGAATAAAGTATATGCTGCGGTACAGATATAGTATATTATTTTATAATAGCACGGTTTATCGGCTTCCCTACGCCTGATAGAAAAAACCACAGGCAACCGGTATCCTTCAGATGCTTCTTATCGCACCGTTTAAAATATCAAAGGATGAAGAAAACATACTCACTGGCAACAAGTTCAACGTTTACAAGATTGAGATATAAGGGAACATCCTTATCTTTTGTTTCATCATCATCAGGACTAAGGCATCTTCTTTTTTTCGCAAACCTGGAGGCTTTACCCATAATCGCCACGCTGGGCAGGCGGGTTGGGTATCCCAGGACGTAGCTCCTCGCCCCGGTGACGCTGCTGCCCGTCGTCAGCCTGTGGTATTTCATATGCCTTCAATCGTGATGGTTATACCGTCACCAGTCGATTTCAGATCCTCATTTGTTTTTCTGCAGTATGCACCAAGGGCAGGTGAGGTTGGCTCGGAGCAAAAAGATGATGGGTCGCTCCCTTATAGCAATTTATGCCTCCATAACTACAAAAGCCTTACAATACATAATTTGTGTTCACCCTGATACATTCCTCACACCAATAAACATGTTATATGAAGGGACGACCAAACCTGCTCGCTTTGTGTAGTAATAGCCAATTATTGGCCTAATCCCGAACTAAATCGTGTTCGGTGGAGGCAATGAGTTCACTGATTCGATTACGGGGACCTAATTCCTTTGGATGTTTCAGATTTGTACGCGGGGTGTTGGCTTGTGAACTATCTAGGTCTATCATCGAAAGTTTGTTAGAGTTTTTAGAGGTCCGTACGTACGGACCTCTAGCGAAAAGACGATGGGTCGTCTCTTACATTTTTTTTATAGTGGCTCGACATAATGGCTTCCCTAAGCTTGATGGAAAGCGAAAGAGAAGCCCAAGTCGCTGTGACAACAGGCAAGTAACTGGTCAGTTACCTGTCAGTTGCCACCCCCATGCCGGCCCAACCCTAACCCCCCACGAGCTCCGGAAACCCTACTCACCGGCAGAAACACGACCCAGAGGTCATTTGACTGCGGTATTCTATAGGGTGGAGGTCCTTCCCCGGACGGGCGGCTCAATTCGAGTGAAGATTTGCTATGCCCTTCCTCTCTTTAGGTAGAAGTCTACCTAAAGGAATGTAAAAGATGTAAAGAAGTGACCCATCACATTTTCGCTCCGAGCCACCCTCACTGAATGTCGAATAACAAACGAGGTGCTAGCACCCAACTGGTGGCGGTATAACCATCGATTGAAGTAGCTAAATACCAGCAACAGTACATCCCCTTGGCCGACATATTCATCATCATCAGCCTATTGCAGTTCACTGCTGGACATAGGCCTCTCCAGCTGATCGCCACACTGGGCAGGCGGGTTGGCGATCGCAGGGCGAAGCTTCTCTCTCCGGTAACATTACTGCCCGTCATCGGGCTGTGGTATTTAGCTACGCCTTCAATCGTCATGGTCATACCGCCACCAGTCGGTTGCCAGCGCCTCGTTTGTTATTCGGCAGGATGCACCACGGGCAGGTGAGGTTGGCTTGGAGCGAAAAGCTGATAGGTCGCTCCCTTACATCCCCGTCCCCTACATATTAACATAAACCTTTACCTTTTTCCTACTCCGTTGTATTCAAAGGAAATCTCTACTCATAAAAATGTACGACTTGCCTCGTAAATCGGCCGACACGTGAATGCTAACTAAAAAGGGCCCAAAGGTCAACTTTGGTGTTTTAAAAAGGGTTTTTGAAAGGTCGAGGAAATGATATAAGGCATGTGTGTAGGTAAGAGATTGTTTAGGGTTCTCATTAAGTACATATAGGTACGAAACGAATATTAAAAATAAGCTTAAGTCTTTTTTCCTTACGAGGATGGGATTGCACCTACGATAATTATTTCAGACAGGCTCGGTGGCTCATTCATATTTAACAAAATGTCTAGTAGGTACCCATAGTTCGAGCTTTGGCTGAGTTTGGGGCTAGATGGCGTTGTATGACCCAGCGTGGTATGTCTAGGGTTATCTATACCTGGTCTAATTCACTAAATTACCGGATCGATGGCTCATTTAGTAGTGACCTCTGCCCTCTGAGCCAAGAGTTGTGGGTTCGATTCCCGCACATTACAAACATTTGTGTTCATGAACATGTCTGTTTGTATTGTTCTGGGTGTTTTCTATGTATAATATGTATTTATTTACAAAAAAAAATGTATCTAAGTAAGTTTATCAGTTGTCTAGTACCCACAGTACAAGCTTCGGCTTAGTTTGGGGCTAGGTGGCGCTGTGTGGCCCAGCGTGGCATGTCTTGGGTTATTTATTTATTCATTCTCGGGCACTAAAATGCATCTTTTTAAGACGTTTAATGTGATAAATAACATATTCAAAAGGCATTGCAGACAAACCTCTGTGGTTTTCGCCAATGTACTCCATTCTAAATTTTGAATTATGTGTAACAATTGAACAATTGAAAAATTGGCTGGCAAGTGCTGGATGCGAGAAGCCCAAAATCGACCTAAGTGGCGAACATTAGGAGAGGCCTATATCCAGCAGTGGACTGCCAAAAAAAACACATCTTTTCAAAGTGGATATCTGTGTAACTTTCGTGTGTGCGTTTCTCGAATATATCAGACAGATTAAACAATACCCGCAGCGGACCAATCCGATAAAACCATCAGTATTATTACCGGTTCTATATCTAATAGAGCAATTCGGAACCAAACCGGCTACATTGGTACGCGGGAAAATGAAATCGGTTTACGATATCGAAGTGCTACGGTGCTACGGCGTAGCGTAGAGTTGTGACGTCACACGTAGCATTTGACAATCGTTGTGCTACGGAATTTGTAGAGTTGTGACGTCACACGTAGCATGCGACAATCGATGTGCTACGAAACTCGTAGAGCTGTGACGTCACACGTAGCATGCGACAGTCGATGTGCTACGGAATTCGTAGAGTTGTGACGTCACACGTGGCATGCGACAATCGATGTGCTACGGAATTCGTAGAGCTGTGACGTCACACGTAGCATGCGACAATCGATCTGCTACGGAATTCGTAGAGTTTTTAGATGGTTAAATGACTGTAGCTTCGTTGTTACGGAAAGTTGATGAGCATCGGAAATATCTACGAGTAAAGTGTGTACAGTTGAAAGCTCTTAAAGCGAAAACAAAAATATATTTAAAAGACTAGTAGGGATTGATTGATCATCATCAGCCTATTGCAGTCCACTGCTGGTCATAGGCCTCTCCAGTTGTACGCCACTTAATGAATACATCTGGAGAATATGATATAAACCATAATAGCTGCGGTGGGCAGGCGGGTTGGCGAACGCAGGGCGTAGCTTCTCGTTACAGTGTGGCTGCTGCCCGTCATCGGTCTGTGGTATTCAGCAACGCTTTCGATTGTGATGGTTTTACCGCCACCAGTCAGTTACCAGCGCCTCATTTGTTATTCGGATGCCCCACGGGCAGGGCATGTTGGCTTGGAGCGAAATGATTAAATGTAGATGATTGCGTTTATTAATAAAACAGCTGTAAATTCAACCGTTATTTTCAGTAAAAAGACGATTAAAGTTACATAATTATGAGAATAACAAATTCTTTTAATGGTTTTGCTGAACCATGGCTTGTGAATTAGAATTTTTAATTGACTCATCGCCTTATAGATAAGATAAGAAAGTTTATAATTACATACACATTTTAAAAACATCCAAAGGATTATTAAAAATGTCTCAGACCACGTCTGACGAGCTCATAAAACTTCTTTCTTCTAAGAAAGATCCCATCGCGCTCAATTCGCCTTAATGTAAACTAAACATAACTTATTCATTGAATACTAACGTAAGCAGATTTTCACATAAGTTATGCGCTTGTCAAGCGCAGCCGGCAAGTAGAATATCTAACCTTTGGGTTATTACTTTACTAGAAGTCTGATACGATAAAGAATGAATCGATAAGAGACCGTTGTGGCTTTTTTATAGTGGCTCGACATAATGGCTTCCCTACGCCTGATGTAAAGCGAAAGGGCAGCCCAAGTCGCTGTGAAAACGGGCAAGTAACTAGTTAGTTACCTGTCAGTTGCCACCGCCATGCCGGCCTGAGTCTAATCCCTACGAGCTCTAGAAACCCTATTCACCGGCAGAAACACAACCCAGAGGTCATTTGGCTGCAGTATTCGGCTATAGGGTGGAGGTCCTTCCCCGGACGGGCGGCTCATTCGAGCAAAGATATGCTATATCCTCCAGACGTTTGTCCTAAGTAGCGAACGTCCAAAATAGTCGTCAACGTATGTAAATAAATTGGTTTTCGTCAAGGCCTCTCAGTGAAAGAGATCCCAAAGTTAGCATTCTACTAAGTTAAATCTCTGAAGCTGTATATTTTGTCAGCTGAATTCATAGTTCCATTGCGCCGCCGGAGTTGGTAACTACTTATTACTGTTTTAATAAACGCGCAACTGTAATGTGGCGGTTGGGACGCGGTGAATGCAAAAAGAATAACAGTGGAACAAACTTGTTACAAGTTTGTTACTGGAGAATGTACAGTTTTGGCATTTTATTGTAAGCTAGCTGCTGCCCGCAGCTCTGCCTGAATGAATAATCTATACTTATAATAAATCTGTAGAGGTCATTATGTACATAATATATATTTTCAGTTTCAGTGATCGATACTGAAGCCAAAAATGCAATCAGTAAAATTGTTGTCTGTCTGTATGTTCGTTATAGAAAGAAACTACTGGACAGATTTTGACGAAACATGGTACAATTAAATCTTCATACGCTACAATCAATAGGAGCAGAGCAGTGAAGGGAAGTGTTGGGAAAACGGGAGAAATTTTCATCTGTATGTTTGATCGCGCATCACGCGAAAACTACTCTACATGGAATTGAATGTGATCTTCACCAATGCATTGTTAGAGTACTAACTTAAAATGTAGGCACCATTTTACGGAAGTCCTTTATTTTTTAAAACCGATATCCATGCGAGCGACGCCGCTGGTCCTGCTAGTATCATAATACTTGTGACTGTGCCTCAAAAAGTCATAGTAAAAAAAATCTACTTCCATAAACCGTAACTTTTTCACACAAAAACCGATAAGACACAAAGCACTCACCCCTAATCCCGGACGCGCCAACCGCTTGTCAATTACTCGCACGCAAGCCGCCGAACCGGTAATAGGGTTTCCTCGAGCCGGAGATACCGGTGATTCTTTATCGATATTTTATGGGTGCGATGATGCTTTGACGACGCGGGAACACAGAGGATTTGAGGTTAGGGTTTGATATATTTTGCGTCCTTTTTTGATAGGATTCTAGTATAATTTTGAAAAAGACTTAGGGGGAGTCCAGGAGACTTTACCAGGTGAAAGAGATAAGCCACGTTTCAAAAACTAACGCAATTTAACGATACGTCAAGGCGGTCTGTAACGTTAGGTCTATAACCGCGGTCTACCAATGAGTCGTTAGAGCAAATTTTAATATCGGAATAGATCGCTTACTAGCGATAAGACCGCAATCACTTACTGACGTACTTAGTACCATAAAAATCTTAGTGCCTGCCTTTTGCTGTAAATTGTGTAAATGTTTCTGTATTGTACAATAAAGAATATTTATTTATCTATCTTTAGTTATGTTAACATTTACTGAAGGTTTTATTGATATTTTGCATTTATCGATATCGGTAATCATCCATACTACAACACTAATTTTAACAGAGTCGCGTATTACATTATTTAATTTTGAAGCAACAGGAAACAGCGAAATTAATCTGAAATCTCTTCACCTTAGCAAGTCGGGAAATTAATCTTTTGACTGAATACGGAATGTACTCGACGGCGGAAAACGAATAATTTTATTACACGTTTTACATCAAGATTTTCATACAGAGGTATTAAGTTATTGAATAAAAAGTTGTGATATATACGTAGGTACTCGTTGTTAATGTAATGTAAAACCAGCAAAAACCTAAGAAAATAAACGAAGTATAATTATATTTAACATCAAATCGTGTTTTATTACACCTTCTGAACTAGAGACCTTTTTTCTAACGAAAATGCGTATTAGTATGGAAAACATGCACACCATTTAAATTACAAAGGGGACACTCTAGTGATAATTAATTAAATTAAAAGAACATGATCTTATTTATCATTTTTAACTTCTTTTTATTGGACGTTACTTATTAAACTTTGCTTTACTTAAAAGAATCAGATGTTGCAGGCGAGTAATTTTAGTTTTCATAGAAGCGTATTACCAATTAAAGAATTAACAAAAAAAATAATTAGAGTGTTGTATGGCCCGGCTGGCATGTCTTGGGTTATCTATTTATTTGTATATCTCCACTCCATGTCAGGGGCCACGGTTATACAGAGCTGTCTTCTCTGTCTGATCCCAAAGCACGAATAAATTCACTTTACGGGTGTTCCGCCGACCTTGAAAACCTGTAACCGACGCGACGTTTAAAAATAATCTCTCCACAAATCAATTAATCCTTTGATCCCCGCAG
Organism: Conogethes punctiferalis; assembly: GCA_031163375.1. NCBI lineage: Eukaryota > Metazoa > Arthropoda > Insecta > Lepidoptera > Crambidae > Conogethes > Conogethes punctiferalis. The sequence continues at coordinate 11,579,971 of CM062098.1, forward strand.
CCCAACGGACTGTTTGAGCGCCGATAATTACTCGCTATATAGACGCTTAATTCTGATATCGGTTCCGACTTCGAATGTTATGTTTGGGAATACATCATCATCGGTCTGTGGTATTTAGCTACGATTCAGTTTTGAAGGTTATACCGCCACCAGTCGGTTGCCAGCGCCTCGTTTGTTATCGGCAGGATGCACCACGGGCAGGTGAAGTTGGCTTGGAGCGAAAAGATGAAAGGGAGCGGCCCTTTCATTCCATATTCAAACAATACTTTGTCAATTTTGTCTCGTCATCAGAAGATATAGAAACCCAAAAAAGTCATACATACACACAAACACAAACTAGTACCAGTAGCGTACAAACTAGTAAAGCAAAGAGAGCAATGAAGACATAAACTTTTAATGCTCTTCCTATTAAAGCTATCATAGTTTCAGCCTCCATATTCAATAAATACGATAGAGTTACGCAGTCGCTTCGAAATTTTAACGTACCTGCCTTTAAACAGTCGTAAACTTTTATATTCCTTTTATACCTGGCGGCTAAGGACCCACAATGTAGCTAAGTGCAGTTTGTGATATTTTATCGGTTTCAGAATTATAAATAAAGTTAGTAGAGTAAATAAAATTTGTAGAGTGATATAAGTATAAAGCAAGTCGTTAAATTTTCAATGATAAATAAAATTTCGAAGGTAATCACTGTAAACAATTTTAGTAGAGCTTAAAAGTTAGCAGAATCGTATATTTCTAATGAATTTTAAACAAATTTAGAATGGAATTTAAAATGCAAAGGTTTTAGTGGCCACTTAAGTTTTTTAACCTGATGGAAAGTGCAATTAAGATATGGTTGTATACTGACTGATACTGAAACCCAACTGGAATTAGTTCCAAGGTGTTTTACAGCAACAAACTCATTCCTTAGACACCAACGGGAGTCTAAGAGGCGGTTATTTCTTCACTAATCACTAATAATAAAGTCGCTTTTATCTGTCTTTCACTATGCATATAATATTCATAGATCTTTAAAACTACGCAAGGGATTTTGTAAATATAATAAGTTTATTTTACTAAATAGAGTGAGGTTTATTGTGATAATACATGCATAATATACAAGAGAAATACTGATAATTGTAGAGGTCTTAATGTATTTTTAATTACCCGAAGCGAAAGGAGGCCAGGTTCCTAGTTTTTTTATTGGCAAGTCAAAATGACTGCATCCTACCAGATGTTATGCAGAAAACAAAGTTAAGATTTTCTCGATCTTATTCTTAACACGGCCAAAACGTCGGGCTAGAAATTTATGTGCGCGTTAAATCCCAAACATTTCGTGTCATAAGCAATACATGATGCCAATAATAATTTAAAAGAAAGTGAGCTTTAATCGGTTTTCGATATGAAAGCGAACATACCTCTGGCCTGGTGCCAAGTGAGCCAGCCATCGATCGGGCCGCTCCGCCAACTTGAGCTTAAACGGGATCATAAATATGCCACTTATCCGGGTCATACACCATTTGGGCCGTCCCCGTTTGGGGTTTTGTAAAGATGAACACTTGAATGATGGGTCAATCAATTGTAATGGTAACTCTAGTGTTGGTTTTAGGGATGTAAAAGAGGGAGGCATCATCTTTTCGCTCCAAGCCAACCTCACCTGCCCGTGGTACATTCACCTGAATAACAAACGTGGCTGTGCTACCGACTGTTGGCGGTATAACCATCACGATTGAAGTCGTAGACAAATACCACAGGTCGATGACGGGCAGCAGTGGCTGCAATAGGCTGATGATGATGATGTTTGTTTAATAAATGTGATCTCATCAGTGGCGCGATAGGTACGCATTATCGCTAGTAGATCGACGATACCCGGTAGCGATATGCTACGCTGTTTTTATTCTCAAAATAAACGCTTCTGTGGTTAAAATCTTTGATTTTGTATAGTTTAGAGATGCATCTTTGGATTATCTATCAAACGGCAAGTAATAGTCAAAATGACCATTTTCGGACTCATGAAGTGTTAGAACCTAATCTTCATATTATTATGAAGACCACTTATTATGTTAAGTCTTTCATTAAAGTAAAGTACTTAATAAGCCATTATTTTTGTAAGGTGAGCCCTAAGTCTATGAACTACATTAGGAATCTAAATAGGGTATCTAACCATTTTATCTAATCTAAAAATTGTAAACAAAACAATGTTGTCTTTGTTTGAACATAAAAAACAAACATTATCTTACATTTGTAAACAAAAACAATGTCGTCTTTGTCCGAACATAAAAAAGGCAACAATTTCACACAATCCGCCTCCGAGACTCGAGAATTTGAATGTGAATCGATAGTCTATTACTTAAAATAACCAAGAGACGCGTCCACTCCCCTAAAATTACAACTCCGAGGCTGGAAGTTGAATTTCCGCTCCTTTCAGAAGCCTATCCAAAGACACCTCGTTTCATGGCGAAGGTAAAATTGTGACCTACTTTCCCCTGCAGGGAGAGCGAGCTTTATTTATTAAATTCTCCCCAATTTCTAAGAACGCACGTCATTTTTAGGGTTCCGTAGCCAAAATGGCAAAAACGGGACCCTTATAGATTCGTCATGTCTGTCTGTCTGTCTGTCTATCTGTCTGTCTGTCTGTCTGTCTGTCTGTCCGTCCGTATGTCACAGCCAGTTTATTCCGAAACTATAAGAGCTACGTTATTGAAATTTGGTACGTAGATGTATTCTATGAACCGCATTCTGATTTTAAAATAAAATCAGAAAAAAATCCATATTTTTGGGGTTCCCCATACATAGAACTGAAACTGAAATATTTTTTTTTTTCATCGAACCTATACGTGTGTGGTATCTATGGATAGGTATTTGAAAATGATGTTGAGGTTACTAACATCATTTCTTTCTTAACTGAATAGTTTGCGCGAGAGACTTTTCCAAAGTGGTAAAATGCGTGTCCCCCCCCCCCCCGTAACTTCTAAAATATGGGCATGATAAAACTGAAAAAAATATATCATGTGTATCACTATAAAAACTACTAAAGAAATTTGGTTTGAATGAAATCTAGCCAGTAGTTTTTTTTTAAACGTCATAAATCAAATTACCTAATTTTTTCATTTAATTAACTCCAATATAATAAAACGTAAAGAAAAATATTTATTTAGCTGTATAGTGGTACGGAACCCTACGTGCGAGAGTCCGACTCGCACTTGGCCGGTTTTTCGCAAACGAATCGCTTCACTTTTGAAGTAAATGAGACATCGCGGTGTCAGTACGGTTTCCTTGATACTTTTCACCTTTGAGTGGGATATCGGGTGTCATGCAGACTTTTAATCAATCATCCTACACGTGTTACTGAACCGTAGATGATCCAAATACTATTTGCTTGGCTGCAATGCTTGTTGTGATAACTCAAGAAATAGACTTTTTTTTATAGTGGCTCGACATAATGGCTTCCCTACGCCTGATGGAAAGCGAGAGAGAAGCCCAAGTCGCTGTGACAACGGGCCAGTAACTGTTTAGTTACCTGTCAGTTGCTACCGCCATGTCGGCCCAACCCCAACCCCCCACGAGCTCCGGAAACCTTACACACCGACAGGAACATGACGCGGAGGTCATTTGGCTGCGGTATTCTATACCTAATATAGACTGAATTAAAAACAGAATAAATGTGTATAACACAGTGAGGGATTCTGAGTATTACCTGGATAATTGAACAGAGTAGATTTCTATTGATGTGTACATACCTGAAACAATAAATAAATTTTATAAGAGACTAGCAGTGCCCGCGACTTCGTCCGCGTGGAATAGATTTTCATCCCAAATTTCCCACGGGAACGGGAAACCGGGGGTAACGCCGCGGGGCACATGTAGTTTATACTAAAACTAATAGGAATACTAATTTTAGAGAAGTTAGGTTAGGTTAAGTTTTAGGCTCGTGGGGGGTTAGGGTTGGGCCGGCATGGCGGTGGCAACTGGCAAGTAACTGACCAGTTACTTGCCCGTTGTCACAGCGACTTGGGCTTCTCTTTCGCTTTCCATCAGGCGTAGGGAAGCCATTATGTCGAGCCACTATAAAAAAAAAAAAAGTCTAGTAACCATTTACAAAACAATCTAGACGTGAGTTTTTCAACGTCACTGAACTAAACCTCTAGAGTCTAGACAAATATTAATCATATTTCTGCGTACATATTTCGTAGACTCCTAATCGAGTTGTAAGCATTCCAGAGGTCTGTCGGGACCTCAGCGCAATATATGTATATCTTTTCTTACACTCTGAATATTACTTCTCACAGGCGAGACCTCCGGCGTCACCCGACTTAGGAAATTGGCTGCAATTCAATTTGTACCGAGAATGAGGCGCTTTTAGCAGTGGGTGCAGAAAATTGGTATGCTCATGTAAAAGATAAGGCTGTTCATCATCATCATCAGCCTATCGCAGTCAACTGCTGCCTATGTCCAGCAGTTGACATCTCTAGGTGTCCTCGCTCTCCAGGTGTTCGCCACTTAGTGTGCCAGTACACGGACTGCGTCAAGCAGTTCAGACCGACTGCTTGAAGCCGCGACCGCGCGGTGAACAATAGAAGCAGTCGCGACTGCTCGAGCGGTTGTGTGTGCGGCAGCGTACGAATGACTATAGATTATAGTTCACCGCGCGGTCGCGGCTTTAAGCAGTCGGTTCTCAACTGCTTGAATCAGTCCGGGCACTGCGGCAAACGAACGACGCGACGAACGACGCGCGCGGTGAACTATAGAAGCGGTCGCAACTGCTCGAGCGGTCGTGTGTGAATGACTGACAGCGGGCAGCGTATGAATGACTGTAGTTCACCGCGCGGTCGCGGCTTAAAGCAGTCGGTCTCAACTGCTTGAAGCAGTCCGTTTACGGCTGCTCTAAATGGCGCATGTGTGGCCGAACGTGGCACGTCTTGGGTTATAAGTCACACGCGTGACTGGCTCGGTGGCTCAATTGGTAGTGACCCCTGCCTTCTGAACCAAGGGCCGTGGGTTCGATTCCCACCCGGGACAAACATTCGTGTGATGAACACTTGTGTTTGTTCCGTGTCTGGGTGTTTATATTTGTATTTAAGTATTTATTTGTGGTACCTTCATTGTTCTGATACCCATAACACAAGTGCTTAAGCTACTTACTTAAAAAAAAAAGTACAACTTAATTTCTTAGAATGTCAATTTCGGCAGCAGCGATCGCAACTCTGAAGAGCAAATAGGTTTACGTAGGTAGAAAGTATAGCCGAAAGTGAACTCCAAAATATATTCACAGCGCAAACTGTGTGCCATAGGTGCAGGCAGACGGTACACCATACATATGCAAAACCAGTACGAATACATAGAAAACTCCCCATTTATATGTAGATCGCGTGTTTCGTGCGAATTAGGTCTTTAGGTCTCAGGAATAGGGCTGAATTTGCCATCCTTTGTTGGGGAATTTTTTTTTTTTTTTTTTATAGTGGCTCGACATAATGGCTTCCCTACACCTGATGGAAAGCGAAAAAGAAGCCCAAGTCGCTGTGACAACGGGCAAGTAACTGGTCAGTTACCTGTCAGTTGCCACCGCCATGCCGGACCAACCCTAACCCCCCATGAGCTCCGGAAACCCTACTCACCGGCAGAAACACGACCCAGAGGTCATTTGACTGCGGTATTCTATAGGGTGGAGGTCCTTCCCCGGACGGGCGGCTCAATTCGAGCGAAGATTCGCTATGCCCTACCTCTCTCTGCGGTATTCTATAGGGTGGAGGTCCTTCCCCGGACGGGCGAGAATAGAGAAGATTTGGTAAAATAGGAAAAGAAAATTCGGTAAGGTAAAGAATTGACGGTTCACAATACAAGATGTTTCGTGACATCTTTATTTTAGCTGCAGGAAAAAAGAGCAAATATAATATCAACGTTCATTTCTCAACATAAGTATTAGGAAAACAATGTAATCTGACAATGATGAGTTGCTCAAATATATTTTTGTGTTTGGAAATGTATTTTCGTTTTAGGTTAATAATGATAATGGACGTGTAAATTGCATCTAGCAATAGGCTATTATGGCTAAAAATTTTAATTAGTCCGTCTTTTAGTTTATTCAAAAATAAAAGACACGTATTTTTCCTTTTTTCATTTAAATAAACAATATCAAAGATACAAGGCATCAAAAGTTAGGAGTCTTTGACGTCACTCGCTCCCGTAAAAATGCCTCACCGAGTGACGTCACGCGTAATTTCAACGGGCTATAACTTTGTAATTTTTAGTCTAATTTACCAATAAAAAAATACGTGTCTTTTATTTTTAAATCAGCTAAAAGACGGACTTATTACAATTTTTAGCCATAATAGCCTATTTTCCTGTATCTAAATCTGGATGGGTGATCGCTATCACCTTATAGGTATTTGAAAATGATGTTGAGGTTACTAACATCATTTCTTTCTTAACTGAATAGTTTGCGCGAGAGACTTTTCCAAAGTGGTAAAATGCGTGTCCCCCCCCCCCCCGTAACTTCTAAAATATGGGCATGATAAAACTGAAAAAAATATATCATGTGTATCACTATAAAAACTACTAAAGAAATTTGGTTTGAATGAAATCTAGCCAGTAGTTTTTTTTTAAACGTCATAAATCAAATTACCTAATTTTTTCATTTAATTAACTCCAATATAATAAAACGTAAAGAAAAATATTTATTTAGCTGTATAGTGGTACG